>JARHVA010003246.1:1502500-1657500 GCA_037957365.1 Torreya grandis
AACATATTATAATGGTCAACCTAAGTGTTTTAATGTGAGTTATATCATAATATAATTGGTATAAATACAATATCAACCCCTATTCAGTCATCACCTATGAAACTTACCAATCAAACCAAAAGAGCATTCAAGAAGCACTCAAGTTACCAAAAGCTTTCCTAGTCTACCCTATTCTAATATTATTCAAAGGAATCACTGAGCTATAGGTCTAAAGTATTAAATTATCAATCATAATGTCATATTTTCCAAGTTAGAAGCTAAGTCATTATTGTACTTTATTTACACATTTCATGATTCACACATAATCCAACACATAGGGGAGAACTACATGAGTCTGAGGCCTTCTTATAGATTATTAGATATGTAGGTAGTTCCCTTTAACATCAAGTTTATATCATGTTAGATTGACACCATGTGCCCACTAACCCATTTTTCCAAAGTTGATATTGAAGATGTAAAGCTAGGGTTTAACCATATCACCAAGAGTGACTGTCTATTACTTAGATTAGAATGTACTAGAGTAAAGGTGAAGCCAAACCTAAAAGCATCCAAGTGGTCACATATTTTTTTAATGAGTATCATGTATAGTATACTATCATTAATATTAAACACTAGTTTCAATGAAACTATCCCACGTTAATGCAAGTGTATAGAGGGCCAGAAGCACTAGATCAAGAATTTTATAATTGATCTAGAGTCTACTTCTTGCCTACTTCCCACCTCTAACAAATCCATCACTATATTAGCATAAAAAATATCTAAGTAATTTATTTTGTTTTATTTTTATATATATTATAGTTTTACTTTCCATTAAAAACCTATCTAAGCTCTATAAATTTAGCATATGGTACATCTAAATTTAACACATTAATTGGCCCATTGTACATCTAATATTCACCTTTATGCCTTATAATTTATATATCCTTAACCTTATATACCCAAGATGATCCACATCTAAATTAGGGTTAAACACAAGATTCAACATTGCACCTACAAAACTTCTAGAGACAAGCAAAGGTGATTGTATAATCACATACCCTCTTTTTTCACAAGTCACTATCAACCACTAAAAATCAATATCAACAATCAATACTAACCTAAATCTAATGGAATAGACCCTATGTAGATAGAAACTTAGTTTTAATATCTAATTAACCACATTATTGATTCAATCTATTTTACACTATTAGAACACAGTCAAAATCAAGAAGTCAATCAAAAATTCTAGGTACTTATCTCTTTGTTATACTTAATATATTTATCATATTCCACTTATAAAATCATTGCAATCTATTTCATTATTTTACATTCAAATCTAATTTTGAATGTCATATGTTTACAATTTGAATGCATATACTAGTTTATATCCTATTATGGTTTGTGAAACTAAATTAGGATTAAACATATTGGTACATATGTGCATTGCTTGAACTAGCTAATACCCTAGGTCTCCCTTAGGGTTTCACCCTTATGTGGTTTCAAATTTCAACTCTAGGGTTTTATTTTTAGACTTGATTTATGATTATTCCCTAAAACACACATTATATGTGGCTATAATGAATGAACATTATCTTTATTTGCTAATGTAAATCATGAAGTTAATCTTTTCATAGTGTTACACTTTTCTATGTTACATTTTGACAAATCATATAATCAAATGGATCAAAACTCAGAACATAAATAAGTCTAAACTTAATAATGAATAGTCTCAAATCTAAATCAAATCATATTGTTGAAACATACAATATGAGTTACCTTTTTTTACTACTAGATACCAAAGGGCACGTAAGAATCCTTTTTCCTCCTCCCCCTAGACCTCAAATTTGTAATAGCTACCACCTTATTCCCATTATTCACCCAAATATTATTTTGGATTTTTTAGTCCATGTTTTCAACATTGAATGAGATAGGGTACCCCATCATGTGTGGTAAAATAAAGGCAGTAAACATTTTCTTGATTAACCCCCTCCACCTCCCATGAATAAAACCAATAAATCAAAATGGTATGAAATTATAGAAAATTTAATAACACCCATTCTAAAATTTCTATATTAGAGTTACTCAAGAGGTAAATGGTCTAAAAATACATCTTATACAAGTCATTTTGAGAAATAACTCTACCTAGTGATACACAAACTACATCATTTTCTTATCTAATGTATATATTCAAGGATATCAAAAAATTTATCACCTTTGACAAAGAATACTTACCTATGAAACACATAGGGGGTAAAATTTACCATTATTCACTCAAGTTCAAGTTCAAAATAAATTAGTCAAATATATGTTGGTAAATAATTATTTTGGATTGAATATTTTTAACACTATATTTTTACAATAAGTAGGGATCAATCTGATTACTATTTAAAAATTCAATCTAGATTGATCCCCACTTGTTGTAGTTAGTTAAATTACAACTTGATTTTGGGTTGACCTATATACATGTTATGGAAGAAGTACCATCAACATTACATAAATGTATCAAATTTATGCATGAAGGCTATTATTATACACAACCAATTTATAATGACCCTTTTATATATTTTAAGATGACCAAATATATTAATGAAAACCAATCATAATCACAATTAGAAGATCGTCTATCATTATTCCATCACAACCCATTCTAGTAGCTCAAATGTATACATATGAGGTGGGAGAATCAACTTCTAAAAAATGACAAGGAACCAATTATAACATAAAAATAATGTTATACATCATGAACCATAAGCTAATATAGAGAAACTAAAACCTATTCCTAATCTTAGTTTAGTGGTGAATTCATAAAATCAAGATAGTATGGTCACAAATTATTATGATATTTATTACCATGAAACTAACATGGAAGGTATGGTAGATGATAAATTATGCATGTTAAACTTCAATTATTTAAATGAATAGTTATCTCATACTCTATTCACACCGATTGGATTTGTGAAATATTAGGATAATTCATATACAACAAAAAGAGATAAATCTTAAATTTCTATTTAGGCACAATATTTTGGTAGAAAAGGAATGGAAACAATGACATGTCATTAGTACATTATAAATTATAACAATAGTTGCAATATTATCTCACTTTAGGTAAAAGTGAAACTTAAGTCAAACATGACTTGGATAAATAAGCAATCATACATTTCAATAAATAAAGTGGATATGTCAAATAAAAAAGATCCAACACTATTGAAAGTAACAAGTCTTCAATATAAACTAATAACAATGTTTCTAATATTAATTTATCATAATCTCATCACATTACCATCTCCTAGACATCGAGTTATGAGAAATATCTCACATCAAAAATATAAATCATATTTTTATTATCATTTAATCATGGGACATGACACATATCATTGTGATGCATTACAAAATAAGATTCAATGATACAAGAATGAATGCACCATTAAAGTGACATAGGATCATAAATAAAACTCACCAATAAGTTATAATATAACTCAACACACAAATTTACCACAAAAAGGTTATAAGCATCCATGACAATATATTATGACTATTATAACATATATAGAAAGGTTTTAATGACAATATATTAAAATTTATGAAGTCCAACTCCAAAATGTAATATAGTGCTGCATTATTATGACACATGGGGCTCAACATCAAAGTCCTATTCAATATAGATCATGGTACATTCCTTGGACATATTACCATACCAATTTATTGTGGTCCAAAGGTCATTGATTCATGCATATGGGTGACACCTTATACCACCTAATTGATACTCATGTTAGAATTAGAATGGATATACCCAATGCATGCCACATTGAATAAAATAGGATAATATATTTCCCTCTGACATAATGGAAATATATTTAGGATTCAACATAACGACAATGGTACTCATTATAAGGAAAAACCTTAAAATATAACAACAATCACATAATATGACTAATTAGAGACAATGGAAGAAAAGGTAATATATTTACATAATATCAAGGACAAACCAAGAGATAACAAATTTAATCTTGATGAGAATGACTTAATTTCTGGTCCATGAGCATCAATATCAAGTTAAAAAAATACAAAAATATTCAACTAATTCAAAAATTAAAAAACATTTAGAATATTAAAAAAATAAAAATAGGACCTGAGCTTAACATAATTACCAAATTATATTATTTTCATATGTTATTTATAACATTTTTTTAGATTGTATATTATTTTCCTACACACGTATTTCATAGTATATTAGTGCAATGTAGGACATACAAGTTACACATAGATATATATATATGTTAGACTTTTATCTACATAGCGGCCATGTCAATACTAAGGGCATATTATTCCATAGGTTTCACTATCACAATTTATATCTTTATATAACCTTGTACCATGTTGAGATATATAGATTATTTACACATGTCTTTCTAGTTATTCATATATTACATAGTGATACATTGATATGATAATTTACTATGATGTGACATTGATTCATTTAGATGATGTAGACTATTATTTACTTGTTATATGTTTCATTGATGTTGTTACTTTCTTGCATGATAGGATAGTTTGTGCTTGTCTATCATGTGTGGACACTTAGCCTTATTTTATGTGACATATTATGTACCTTGTTTGTAACAAAGTTATGTCCCTTATGTGTGGACCTTGGCCTAGTTTGTTAAGACATATTCATGTTCCTAGTATGCAAACCTTGGCTTTATGTGTGACACTAACTCTTGAACTTATTTCACTTGTTGAGATTAGTGAGATTGAGTGTTTCTATGATCCATATCATGCACCTTAACTATGTATTCTTATTCACTTAAATTTAAATGATGGTTACTACTACATGTTTCATTGATATGTCTATCTAGACATGACACTTATATACCCTATATTGCATATGTTACATGCATTAATTTATTGACATATACATTACTATGATGACATACTATCCACATGGTCATATGATTCTACATTATGTTAACTTTATACATGACAATATACAACTAAATTTTATTTTAAGATGAATAATGTATAGGATAGATCCCTCATCTCAAAATGGGGGCATTATAGTGGCTTATCATATATACATAAGCTTCCACGAATATAAACTCAAATTTTAGATATTCATAATATTTTAGATATCAAATGGTTCAGTTACATATAGATATTGGCACATCAATATAGATTATAGGAGCATATGCCTTGTATATGCACTGGCATTATGAAGACTTGAGTACAAATTCATATGAACTTTGGTGTATATGTATGGACATATGTATATATTTTAAAATAATGAAAATTATAGTTTTCAAGTATACATATATTTGAGATACAATTTCTCATATTTAGTATATAGGTGAATTAAATGAAATAAATTTGTATATTCAAGAGGCATAATACTAGTTCATGCATATATACACACATTTAAATTCATGAGGCATGATTTTAGTTCATGAAAATAAATACTATGATATTTTACAATTGGCATAGTTTCAAAGGGGTATGATATTGATTCATACACATTTACATATTTTTTATTAACCACTTTTATAGTTGTTTCTTTGCAAAGCACTTTTGAATCCACATTAAGTACTCTGTAACCTTGAATATATAAATTTGTTTGCATATATTGATTCATGTTTTTACAGGTAATTTATGTTGAGGTTCATCTACACTCAATGGACATGGCATTACTTCTATATAACCCATCATGTGGTTTCTATTTTTATTAGATATAAGTAGTTATTTAGATTAATACATCATGTACTTATCCTTGTTAGAGTTGGCTTTCATGTTTTCTAGGTTTTATAAATAGTTTTTGTCTTTTTCCTAGTTTATCCTTTTATGTATTTATTGCACATTAGCTAGTTTGACTTACTTATTGTTTGTCCTTGCCTATATATGTAAGGCTTCTCATTTATAAAATAGAAAAGTTATTTTATGGATAATATATTATATTGATTTTATTTTTTCATATTATCTTTATATCTCTTATAAATATTCTTGTGATGATTTTATTGTTAATGCTTCAGATATTAGGCTTGGAATGATCTTATTGACATTCCTTTCATGGTATTAGAGCTAGAGGTGTTACAACCATCTATTTATGAGTTTATTACTATAAGGATTTTTCCATTTATCAAAATTTCTTCTTGGTGTAGTGGAGGTGTTTTGTATATATCTTTGAAATTTTCTTTAGCCATTGACATTTTTTTTGGAGAAATTGTAAATTATTTTTGTAGAAAATTGTGATTATATTTTATATCATTTTTATCCTCACACAGGTGTCTAATTCAGAAACTTCTTTCACTGTTGTAAATAGGACTTTGATAGGTTTCCATAAAGTGGTCATAATAAGGATTTTGAGTAGTATCAAAGGAGATATGGGGATTTGAATTTGACCCTATCTAATTCTTTATGATTTTTTATGTCTGATTAAGAAAAATTAGATCTTGTATTTAAAGTGAAAAATTAGCATAGAAGATTGATCTATGTGGAATATTGTTATTTTACTTTGCATTAAATTTCCTTAAAAATAATTTTTCTATATCTGGTAGAAACAATTTAATTTTTCTTCAAGCATTTAATTTTTGTGTAATGTTTCTTATTTGACCTATTTTAATGATGGAAAACTTGTACAAACTATAACTTTTAAACTATAACTCAAAACCAATTTCAAAAGTGTATATTTTTAATTATCCATAAATTGGGTTCATTTATCTTATAAAACATATTAAGTAATAAAGTGCCAAATTTGGGGGGCCTTACAATTTTTTGGGATGTTCATTATTTTCATTGAAAGACGTTAAATTATCATGAGGGATTTCTCTTTTCAAGAGGGTTCTTATTCTTAACTTTCTCCTTATTTTTTGGTAATAGATCATTGATTCTTTGAGCCCCTCAACACCTATAACTACAATATTTGGAAGATCAAAATGTGGATACACTTACAATGGTAATTCATGTGGAGTGTTATGTTTGAAAACATTCCCCACTTTATAGATGAGAAAGAAATTGCTTAGATTGCATCTATGTAAGATGAGGCTCTTTATTTGATTCACCTCTATGTTTCAGATAGTTTTCAATGTTATGTCACATATGCCACATCACCAAAGGAAGTTTGAGATGTTATTTTAGCCTTATTTGAGAAAGATACTAAGTATTTTGGGTCTTTTCCACCCTATTTTACTCCACCTCCTTTTGTTTCACTTTCTTCTCCTCCTATAAGCAAGGATTTATCTTTTGATGATGACACTAATGTTGTTCAATATTTCAGTCTTGATAGTGACATAGGTGAGGCACTATTGGCACTTCCTTCTCCTCCTAGTGAGGATTCACTCTTTACTAGTTACATGAATCAGGATTCCTCTTTATTTTGTGAGGACATACTTATTGATGGTGATCTAGATGAGGCATTCCTACCTCCTACACCACTTATTATTTAACCTTCTTCAGTTGTTAGTGATGACTTATCTTTTGATGATGGTTTACTTGAGGTACATATTACTCCTCATTTAGTTTATACTCCTATTTTTTTTTGATTGACAGGACATGATCTTGAGGATGTGGTGATTTCACCATCACTTTTGGAGATCATGGATGAGACACCATCACAAATTTTTGAGGATGACTTTCATTGTGCCATATTTATTATTCCTTCATCACCTACTCTTATTTTTTGTGAGGATATGTGTTTTGATGGTGATTTTTATGAGGAACCTATTATTATTGAACATTCTAGTTTTGAACTTGTTGATACTCATACTACTACATGTGTTACTTGTCCCACTTTAGATCTATCTGTTTATGTGCTTGGTTCTTTTGAGAAACATACTCTTGAATTTGGATCTTGCATATTTAACTGTATGGGCTACACTCATAAAGGTCTTGGTAGATTCTTATATGGTATTGTATCTCCTATTGGCATTGATATTTCTATAGGTGATGTGTCTTTGGGACATATTATTCATATCAAATAGAAGAAAGGTACATTAATGGGAAGAACATTTTATTTTTGGGACTATTCCACCACCTATGTAGATGGTTCCTTATGTCATTTCCATCCACATATGATATATTGTACTAATTTTCATATGGGGTGAAGGAGGTTTTCCTTAGGTGTGATTTCACATGAAGTACTTCATTCTTTCCTTTCATTCTTTTATCTCTTTTACATCAGTTTGGAGGGGAGTATTATTCATACTAGTTTTCTTCTTTTCTTCATTTCATGGATATATGTTGTACATGAGTACCTCATCAAACCTTATTATCAAGCCTATTAATTTATATATAACACTTTGTTTTTTTTTGTCTATTTTTATCCCCTAGCTTCATTTGAGTGGGGGTGTTATATTTGATTCTCATATTTGCTATGTTCTATAGATAGTTTTTGTCTTTTTCCTAGTTTATTCATTTGTGAATTTATCCCACATTGGTTAGTTTGACTTAATTCTTTTTTGTACTTGCCTATATATGAAATGCTTATCATTTATAACATAGATTAATTTTATATGAATAATATATGATACTACCTTTGTCTTTACATATCATCTTTTTAGCTCTTACAAATCTTCTTGTGATGCTTTTACTATTAATGCTTCAAATCTTAGGATTGGAATGATATTGTTGACATTCCTTTCAATCCCCACATTTATGAGGGTTTGGTCATGTTGTCTTCAAAAACCAAGGGCCTATATAGTTGCATGAAATTGGATTTTTATCACCCTAAATCCCTCCATGGTTAAAAAAGAGGAACCACTCTCAAAAGTACTTTAATGAAAACCATCTTTCTCTAATGTTTCGACAAGGAAGCATCATCTCAAACAAGTTACACAAACACCATGGTTTTTAAAAAAATATATATGTACTCCTTTTTTACTCTTTAATTTTTAAATTTCAAGTTCATATTATGAATTTCAAGTAATGTGCATTGACTACCATATGTTTATTGTAGGTTTTTATTTTTATAGACATACACAATTAGAGCTTCTTACCAAAGACAAAGTGTGTTATTCACAATTATATATCCATTTTTATTTTACTCTTTCAAATAAATTACTATAACAAAAATGGGAATTTTTAGATGCTAAAATCTAGTATTATGTACTTGAAAATGACAAGCTTGGCATGCATTTATCACACATGAATTTTACACAAAAATATGGTCCTAACTCAACATTCCATCACACCTACATGATAAATTATTATTTTGGACCTTAAATTATGTTTTTTAACACATATATTAACCTTACTCTTTGTTTCAAACCTGAATATCATCTTATACATACATGCCCAAATGATTAGTTTAATCCTCCTATGCACAAGTCAGTAATGTTAGACTAAGTCAGTATCACCAATCTATACTACCATACACTTAATATGAATTATGATATAAATTAAAATTTATAATTTTTAAAATAAAATATTTCCTTAGGATAGTCCCATCTACCTATCATGTCTATGGCATGAGAAATTACTGTTGATAATTTTGCTACCATTGGTCAAAGTTGGTTATGTGCAGGTTTTAAAGAAGAATAAATTCATTGAGTGGAGACTCAAAAATGTATCAAAAAAATAATAAAACCTTAATTAGTCCAAAACTCTTATCAATAAAAACTCATAATTTTAAATTTTGACAGAGGTTTTGTTTGTTCGTCTAATTAGCTAGTTACAAGTTAGTGAAGGTAATTTTTGAATGCTCAGTACATGAAGGAGAAGAAGATTTGATTTTTATAGTATTATTAGGATTTTTGAGCTAATATTATTTCAATATTACATGTATTTATTATATTTTAAAATTTATTAACTTTATGAACAATCATTAAGAAGAACAGGTACTCTAAAACCCTTCTTAAACTCTAATGACTCAGTTTTAAGAGATATAATTGCATTTTTTATTTCCTTGTTACAAATTAAATTTGTTGTAAAATATTAATTGATATAAATGAATTTTATACATATTCATAAATCAAAAAAATTATTCAACAAATGAAAAAAGGCAAAGGTACAGATATCAGGGTTTTAAGTAAGCAAGAAAGACAATAAAAAAAGGGCAATTTTTGAGAGGTTTAAGAGATTAGTTGAGAACGTGAGGTTTAAATGATGATATGGGTTCTTAAATTTCCTAATTTAAAATTAATTTGGTATTTAATAATTTTAAACTCAATAAAATTTCAAAACTCAGACCTATAGGCATTTAGAAATGAAATTATGTAAGCTAGAAAACACCAAAAAGTGCATATTTGGATTTTTATTACATAAAATATTGTGAAATTTGACATGGAAGTAATTATTAGTGTAATTTAATGTTTAAAATTTTTTTAATTTATTTAATATACTTTATAATAGGTAAAATTCTAAAATACAAGTTTATTCATGAAGGAAATTTGGGTTTTTTGAGTCCAAGAGAGAATAAAATGGCATTTTTAGAGTTGTATATAGAGTTTTGAGATTAAAATTTATTTGAATGTCTATGAAATTTTTTTGATTATTTTAAAAACATATTTATAATCTTTTCCTTATCAAATAATTAAATTTCATCAAGTTTCAAGTTCTCACAGTGCATTCAAGAAGCTTGCCAAAACCATAGAAGATGGGCATATCTAGAAGAACCAGTATGAAGAGTTGTGATTATCATCATAAAATTAATAATTATCAGAGATATTTCATGAATATTTAAAAATAAACATTATTCTCTCTCTATAAAATTTTCACCCCTCTTTTGGCTAAATTTAGAAAAGCTCACGTTAATAGAAAGAGTCTTTAGTTAGCCTTAGAATAATGGAGTACAAAACATTTAAAAGTAGATAAGTTGAATTCAACTATTCATTAATATTAGAGGAAATAATTTAATTCAAGCTATTATTTATAATTTAAACATTGAATATCACTCTTAATATGCCCCTTTGAGATAAATTTAGAAAAATCAAGAAGTCAAATATGCATGCAAGATGCAAGTGAGATAACTCAAGTCAAAATCCAAGATGCAAGTCAAGATAGCTTAAGTCAAACTCCAAGATAAAAATAAAAGTAACTGAATTCAAAATTAAATACTAATTAAAGATCAAAATTATTTAACTAAAGTTCAAAATGGTTTTGATACAAGTTACAAAGAGTTAATTGAAGATAGTCAAATATCTCTTCAAGTTGAAGAGTATTCAAACATATACAACAACCTTTGACTTTTCAAACATCCAAAATACAATATTTGTCTCATTTCCATGACATATTATAAGTAAAATATGTTTAAACTCAAATTATAATTTTTAATTTTTATGAATTGAAGCTTGAGTTGGTTTTTAGTTAGTGGAGTTGAAGTAAAAATAGAACTATGACTAAACAGGGACTAGATCTCTAGTTTCTTGAGTTTATTATCTTCTCTCTCTCTTCTTCATTTTTATATGTAAATTCATTTTTGAATGATTATTAGGAAATTATTATTTTTTATTATTGAATTACTACCAACATTTTTACTACCCCACCTTTGAAGTAATTAAGAGTTGATTTTTCCTCTATTTTTAGGTTATTCATGAAGTGTGTTCTTAATATTCATTGATGTAACTTAGTGAATGATTGATTTTACTTTGTTTATGTATTAATATATCACCTTTATATATCAAAGAAAAATTATTTTAGGTCATATAAAGTTTATAATTTTTATTTATACCTAATATGAAAATGAATTCAATAATTGTTCATTTCTTCTAAGATATCAGTATCATACTAATATATACCCCCATTTTACCCCTAATTATTTTTTCAATTAGCCTTATAAAAATCATGTTCTTTAAAATAATCCTAAAAAAAGTGTTCAAGAGATAAAACTTGACTTTAATAGACAATGTATGGAAATTAATAGGGAAGAGGAATATAATAGGCATCAAAAAGAGCTATAAACCCTTAAACCTTCAATAGAGTACACTTCAAAATCCCAAGTTTTAGTTTTAGGATTCCTAATCCTATGAAAGATCATATGCCTATGAAATATTTACTCACTATTACCCAAGAGGCTAATTCCATTCCATCTTGGAAACTTTCTTGGACTAAGACCCCTAATTACGTCATGTGTACTCTTGAGAATTATCCTTTTCCAATGCCAATCCAAAATCAACAGATGGATAAAGTTTTTAAATCCAAACTAATAAATTTTTCATGTTTTTTTAGCCTTCCAACCATCCCTTAGGTTGAATTTATCCATTAATATTAATAATGTTAGAGTTTGATTGTTGAGTGGAGACAGAAGCATGAAGCATTACTAACACAAGCTTCTTTCCCTTCTTTAAACTAAATATTGAATGAAATTATTACTTACAAATATAAAATATTTCTTAATTCCCTTTCAATCCCTCCATATATCCTTCAAGTTATAGTCATACATGAATTTAAAGACACATCCAAGTTTGAAAAAGCAATTGAATAGTGGAAAGAGAAGAATACATCTTCAATTCAATTCTATTATCCATTCCTTCAAGATCATCATAATCAGTCTAGTAATCCTAAAGTTAAAATTTTAAGGAAATTTTAAGAGGTTTAAATCAAGTAAATTGATTCTCTTTCCCTCTCACCATCTATTTTTTTAAATAAGGACATATTATATGGAAGGTAAAAGAAGAATAGCTAGGTGAAGAGGAGAATTTATAAAAATAGGATAATCAAGAGTTGTGTTCATAAAATGAGATTCAATTTGGAATATAATAAGATCATGTTTCATCCATTTACGAGCCATTAAAAATTAAAATATTATTTTTAAGTGAGACTCAAGAAGTGTATCATGAATATGTTCAAGATGATATGGTAGTAGCTAGTGAGATTGCAGCTAGTGAGGTTGGAAAATATGCTCAAGAGGATGTTGATCAAATCATATTTAAAGAAGATCCACATAAAGATATAAATTAGTATTTAGAGTTTATTTAATATTTTTAATAATTTTAATCATTTCACAATCAAGACAGAATATCCAAATATGCCATAGAAAGCCAAATATATTATTCTAGTAAGCCACTACATCTTAAAATTATAGTTGTCCCTATGGATCAAAATGTGGTTATTATTGAAGAGAAACATGAAGTGAATTTTAAAAAATGTGATGAGTTTGTTTATATCATATATATTTTTGGCTCATTTTATTTACTTGGAGATAATTCAAAGAGGTTGACAAGCAGGGAAAGAGCTAATTCAACCATAATGGCATTTAAACAATTTGTTACTCATCTTCATCAACCATGTGAGAAGACCTAAGAGGTTTTTATTTTGATCCAGATGAATTTTGATTATTATATTTATTAGCGTTAGATTTAATTTTCATATAAGTGATGTTATTCACATGTTCTGTTAGAAGTTTAGTTTTCAATTCCTCTAAGTGTTATCTTGCACATTTTTCGATTGGTAGTTGTTCTAGTTTTTCAATTTAATAAGTGTTTAAGCATAAGTTTTTTAGTTATTTAAGGATATTTTTAGTTTAATATTTTATGATGTATTCATAAATTCATATCTTAATGGATAAATCTATTGGTCTTGAGTGTTTTTCAGGCAAACATCCCAATAAAGTCACCAAGAATGTTGACAATTTTGCCACCATTGGTCAAATTTGCTTATGTATAGGTTTAAAATAAAACTTAATTGATGTATTCAAGACTAAAAATGTATCCAAAACATCATAAAACCTTAATCAGGCCAAAAACATGATCAGTAATAACTCATAAGTCCAAATTTTGATAAAAAAATTATTTGTTCTCCTAACTAGCTAGTTGTGAGCTAGTGAAGGTAATTTTTGAATACTCGAGACATGAAGGAGAAGAAGATTTGGTTAAAATGATATTATGTTTATTTTTGGGTCCCTATTAAATAAATATTATATTCATTTTTTTTAGGTTTCAATAACTTGACTTTATGAACAATCATTAAGAAGAACAGGTGCTCTAAAATCCTACTTAAGTCTTAATGACTCAATTTTAAGAGATATAATTGTATTTTTGAGTTATTTGTTAAAAATAAAAGTTGTGTGAGATATTATGTGACATAAATTACCTTCATAAATTTTTATCAATTAAAATTTTTAGGAAAAAAATTAATAAAGGTAAAGGTATAAGTATTAGGGTTTTAAGCAAGCAAGAAAAACAGTCAAAAAGTCAATTTTTGAGAGGTTTAAGAGATTGGTTTAGCACATATAATAGATAAAATTATTATATTGGTTATTTAAATTAATAATATATTTTGGTTTCATAAAACTCAAAAAAAATGTAAAAACTCAAACTTGCAAGCATTCAGAAATAAAATTTTGCAAGCTAAGAAACACTAAAAAATGCATATTTTGAGTTTTATTAAATAAAATCTCATGAAATTTGACATGGAAATATTTTTTATGTATTTTAAGGTTTAAAATTATTTAATTTATATATTTTACCTTAATATAGATAAAATTCTAAAACATAAGTCTGTTCATGAAGGAAATTAGGGTTTTATATGTCCAATAGAGCATAAAATGACATTTTTTAGAATTGTATATGGAGTTTGAAGCTAATTTTTTTTAAGGTATATTAAATAATTTAAATTATTTTATAACCATATTTATACTTATTAAATACTAAAATTATTAAAATTCATCAAATTCCACGTTCTTACAGTGCATTCATGAAGCTTATCAAAACCACATAAGGTGGGCATATCTAGAAGAACCAGTATGAAGAGTTGTGATTGTCATCATAAAATGAATAATTATTATAAATATTTAATTAATAACTAAACATAAACATTATTATCTCTCTCTAACTTATTCACCTCATTTTTTTATAAATTTAGAAAAAGTCAAGTTAACAATAAGAGATTTCAGTTAACCCTAAAAAAGTGGAGTTCAAAACATGCAAAATTGGATAAGTTAAGTTAAAGTATTGGTTAAGATTTTAAGATATATTTTAATGTAATATACTCCTTATAATTTAAACATGTAATATCTCTCTTACTATGCCACATGGGACTAAATTTAGAAAAGTCAAGAAGTCAAATATGCATGCAAGATGCAAGTGAGATAACTCAAGTCAAACTCTAAGTTACAAGTTAAGATAACTCAAATAAAACTCAAAGATATAAATAAAGGTAACTAAAGTAAAAATTTAATATGAATTAAATATCAAAAGGATTTAACTAAATATCAAAAGGAGTTCAAAATAAGTTACAAGGAATTAACTAAAGATAGTTAAAGATCTCTTCAAGTTGAAGACTATTCAAACACATGCAATAACCTTTGACTTTTTAAACATCAAAACTATATTATATATATAATTTCCATGCCATATTCAAAGTAAAATATTTTTTAACTCAAATTATACATTGTAATTTTAAGTAATTAAATCTTGAGTTAGTTTTCTGTTAGTGGAGTTGAAGTAAAAAGTGAACTATGACTAGACAGGTACTAGATCTCTAGTTTCTTGAGTTTCTTATCTTTTATCTCTGCTTCCTTTCTATATGTACATTAATTTATGAATTATTATTATGATATTATTATTTTTTCTTATTGAAAATCTACCAAAATTTTTACTATCTCACCTTTGAATCAATAAAGAGTTAATTTTTCCTCCATTTTTAGGTTGTTCATGAAGTTTGTTCTTAATATTCATTGATGTAACTTAGTGAATGATTGATTTTCCTATGTTTATGTCTAAATATATAAAATTTATAAAATAAATAATAAATATTTAAGGTCATATAAATTTTTTAATTCTAATTTCCACCTTATCTGGAAGTGAATTCAATCATTGTTCATTCCTTCCAAACTAATGTGACTATTTGTCTAGACTTATGTGTGAAATAATGATGAAAGAGTAATTTTATGAAGATAAATTGAATATGTATAGTTTATTAATCTTATAAAGTGTGTTAATTATATGTATAATTGACCTTCACATTGTTGTATCATTGTAATTAGTATTGCTTCTTATACCCTTTTCCTAGTCAAGAAAGCACAAAATTAGATAATTTAGAGAGAATTAGGTGAGTGTACCAAAGGTAACCAACCCTTAATCTATATTTCATCTCCAATACAAGGTACCATACCTTATAGAGTTTCTATTGTATCAATGGAAGTGAGAACAGGCACAAATTTTTAGCAGGGTGCACTTCTGAGTGATAACAATTACCTAATTGAAATCATATATATACAAATCAATGCCTCAATTGATAATGGAATTGAAAATTATTTTGTACACATCTATACACTACTATAAATAATAAAATTGAATATTTATATCATATTAGTATTTTACATTTGATAAATACCAATCAAGGATCTACCCTTCAGTTATATACCTTCTCATTATTGAAAGGCTCACATTCTCCATCTCATTGTGATTAATTAATTATCTTATAATCTAACCATTATCATTATGATGACCTAGATATCCTACACTATATAGAAAGCTCAAAACCTAATATAAATCCTTCAATATTAATTTTAAATCCTCAAAAAAAATTATCCTCTTGAATATTACCAACCATAGAAGGACATAGCATTGATGTTATTGTCCGAATCATTATCTAGTGTCCAGTCCTCAAAAGCTATCTAAATTATAAATTATTCAAAATCTAAGGCTTGTTTATCTTATTAAACCCTATCATAAGATATTTTTAAAAAGTGTGGTAAAAATACAACTCTAATCCTTATCATTAATCATATATAAAATACCAAGCAAACACATATTCAAGCTCATTCAATTAATTTCACAACTAAGTTCTACTACCCTATTCTTCCCTATTTTTATATAAATCATATTATTAGTCATAAAAAAGGTTTAAACCACCCAAAGAGTAGCCCATGAGTAGTATTTATAAATTTCTAGGCTAGATCATTGCATACATCTACATATATCATATTACACCATTTTTCACACACTCCCACACATAGTGATAACTATATAAGTCTGAGGCCCTCTTTTGAGTATTGGCTATGTAAGCATCACCAATTGATAGAAGGGCCTTTGAGGTTATCTCGACACCGTGATCCCACTAACCCATTTTTTGTAAACACATCTCAAAGGTAGAAAAAGGTGAAAATATAGCATTTTGATCCATAATCAGACATATATAGCATGTGTTTTAGATCTGAGTACATCAATATAAAGGTGATAGAAAACCCATAACATCAAATTTGGTCACATCATAATCTAGTACATATTTAATACTAGATGATAACATCACATAATGGATAGTAGCATCAATGGTAGTGTTAGTGGATTCAAAAAATCATATCCATAATCTGATGACTATTTTAGAATCTTGATCTTGCACACCTATGCCTGTGTACAACTCAGATCCTCCTATACATCATAAATCCTACTATCATTTTTTCTTAGAATTACAATCAATAGAATATCTTTAAAATATGGTAATTTATACATTTATCACATCTCAATATTTTAATTGAGAATATTCATTTATATGAGTTTATAATTAATTATCCTACTCTAAAATGGTTGTTATACTCAACATAACCCCATTATTTTTTCTCGAATAGGGACCCACTATATTATGAAAGGTTTAAGCATGTTTTGAAAATATTCCTTAGTTGAGATTTATATGTTGTACCTAACTTATCTATTTGTTATAAACATAAATTGACATGTTTTACTTATTTACACTAACTTATTAATACTTTTCAAAAGTTTTACATATCCACAAACTTTCAAAACATGCATAGTTTGTAAAGTCTCGAGTTTCATGGAAGTTAATATTTATAAAAAAAATTTAAAGTCAACATCTAGCATTCTTATATCCTTCAAACCTATGTTAAACCTTCACAAAAACAATTCTTTATAACTTTTATTCATAGTTTTTGTTTGCAAGTTAAGTCTTCTCAAATTTATCTGCAATGTATGTAGGCCTTCAACATTTACTCTTTATATTTTTTGTCTTTTCAAATTTTGTACTTCAGTAAAAGTGTTCAATATTTACTCTTCAAGATAAATGGTTGGATTTTGGTCTTTTAAATTTTGTCTTTAGCAAAATTATTTGGTAAAACTATTTGGAGAAATATTTCAAAAGTGGTCTTTGGACATTTGGTTTGGAAGGTCTCAACTGACATTTGGTCTTTGAAAGAATTATTTAGAAATCACATTTTGGAACTTATTGATTCAAAACTTGGCCTTTAAAAAATTAAACCCTTTCAACCTTTATAAAATACATCCACCACAAGTCTTTGTAACTTTTGGTTTCAAGATGTGTTCACTTTTGCAAGAATTTGGGATGACCCTATTTTAGCACAACATCCAAATATTGACTAATGATAGCCTCCATGGCATAAATAAATTATATATAAAAGAGATATAAGATAAAACTTTTCAAATTAAACATGGCATTATTATGAATGTCTAAAATGTCTGCATGGCATACTCTCCAAAATAAAGTGGCAAAGTTTGAATTAAATGAGTAAAAAAGATTTAGATAAATTGGGCATTAATGATGCATGAAATGTAATTGAATAAAAAAACTATATAAATGAATTAAAATTGAAGATCGTTCATATTGATGAAAAATGTCCTTAAGAGAACTTGCATCCTTGAGAACTGAAATCCCTAGCCACCTATGTTCAAACTATGAATTAATTTCAAAGAGCCAAGCCATTAAAATTTAATAACTAGTACTCTATGAGAAAATTAAATTAACAATGTATTATTCATCCGATATATTCAAGAGATTCTAGTTGTCATCCAAGTTTTTATCAAAGACTCTACCAAGTACACAAACACCATTTTTTATTTAGCAGTGTTCAATGACAAACTACTCATCCCTATGGGACCTAATTAGAAATGTAGATACACATACATGTGAAGATAATTTAAAACCAACACAAAGATAATTGAATAAAAATTTGATCCCCCTCAAGTGACAAGGATTACATTTTTCAAGACCCAAGATTTAGGTAATGCCATCAATTAACCTATTGTAGGACCTATTTTTTGTGGGCAAGGTAACTAAGGGTACTTTTATACACCACATGGAGCACAAACCCATTATAACTTGAATTTTAGGAGATACATTCCAAATATAACTATCCTTATCTATTAAAAATGATAAATTTGATTTTCATAGAGTGGTAACATGGAATAAGAAGAATTTAATTAATAAAACACTAAGCAAGTGGATTATCCCTAGAGAGATAGTCATCACTAAGGAGAAGTGACAAGTACTTATAACCAAGTTTTAGATGGGAGAATTGGAATTTCCCTTATGTATATGTTATATGTCTACCCTATCATCTAATTCATTCACCTCAGGTGGGTTACACTTCTAAATTTATTTATTACCTCAAAGCTAACCTTTATTCTGGGAGAGATAATTAGTAATAGGCTATAAAATCAAGTATTATGTAAAGACAAGAGGCTTGTGGGAGGCCATTTTTATATGATGTCTTACCTATTAGATGTAGTTATGGGAAAATTATATTTGAATAATAGATCACTCTATATTCCATCTCCATATTATATCAACAACTAAATATGTGACTCTTACTCCTTCATTCACATACGCCTACACAAGAAATATAATTAAAATTGTAGAGGATATATATATATGTAGGTTTGGAGGGATATACATGAGGCACCACTACCTAGAGTATCAAAAATAATAGTTAATACATTGATGGCCAAAAAGGATTATTAACTCTACCCTAATTATAATGTGATTATGGTTATAAGGCAAAAGGTTACTCTATTTCATCTCCCAAAGTATGTGCCAAATAAATTAGCTGAGTAGTAGATAGAATACCAGTTATAGTGGGGTATTTATGAGGATTTTAAGAATAAGAAGAAGATATTTTTTCATGGCTCTCATCTCATGATCAATAGGATGGGTTATGCCAATCATAAACACTTTGGATAGGTTGTCAAGATTAGGGAATATTATTCATTGGCCACCCTACTATATAGAGATTAGGACCCTAATGGTTAAATTCAAAATCATATCTAAGGTCTTAGTATTCCATACTAACATGAGCCTTATGACCATGATTTTCTATTTTTGAATGCTAAGAGTGATGTTGAGGTCCTAGAGAGGGCTTAAATGGCTAGATTAAATGAAAAACTATTGAAAATAATCTAAAGGGAACCCTTAATTTTAATTGTAGATGCACATGTTAGGATTCCACCTTTAGGTGGATCAATAAACTTATAAAATAATAGGCCCTCTTAGTCATCATTGGAAAAAGGGGAACCATCTCAGACACCACCCATTTTTATGAAGACCATAAATCAAGATCTTAGGGTGAAAGAGGTTCCCAGCATTATAATGTCCCTTAGAATAGAAGAGAAGATAATTTTCATAGACTCTCAAGATTTAGAAGACCATTCAACATCTATTATTTCCACTTCCACTATTATTACCTCCACCATTCCCTCAACTACCTTTAAGCCTAAGAAAATTCATACTAAGAAAACTAGGGGAGCATTAACAAGTGCAAAAATAAATGTATCATACAAATAATTAGGCTTTCCAATGCCTTCCTCCATTCCTACCTAGACTATTGTTATATTATCATATAAGAAGATTAGGAATAAGAAGTCAATATACACAGTCCACCCTATGCCCCAATACAGTGTAGTTGATTGGTTCAAAATAATTTGGCCATCACTACAAGACCCCTTACATGTAGAATCCTTAAAATAATATTTAATGTAATTTTTGGTTGAGACTATAGCCAAAGACACTCAGCCAACTGACTCAACTCAATTGGTGATCCCATAGTGGGCAATAGACTTAGATGTTCAAGCCTTTTAAATGCCAAATCTCAAAATAATTAAACTACCCACTATAATCTCAATCTTTGATAAATCTATAAGGAGTATCCAAAGAGTAAAGAAGAGGAAGTTTATAGATGATGGTGGTAGAGACATAATTTAAGAAGAAATACAAGACATCTTCTCTATTTTAAAGAGAGAAATAGGAGGCTAGTGTAGTCTCCTTAAAAAAAAGAATTTATATCTTATTTTAAAATATATAAGGATACTTTTCTCAAACTTCATGAAGTGACAAAGCAAACAATAAGAGAGATTGAGTAAGAATTGGAGGAAGTCCAAAAACAATAACAAACTATTCATGTTCCTAAATAAATTGAGATAGATGTAAAGAGTGAAGCCTCAAGGCTATATAATATTTTAGATGTTATTTCTTAAATGAGGGATCAATTAACCCCTCATATCATTTAAATAAAAAAATTATTTAATTCTTTTAAATAAGATGAGAATAAATTAAAATTTCATGTTTTATACACAACACATAAAGCTTATAACCATCTAAACTTAATAACACCATTGGAGGCATCCAATGCCCTCAATCTAGTTATCATTAGAACACTAGAGGCAAGGTAATGGGCAGTAGGTGTAGAGCCAATAATGCCAAAATTTATAGATCATGAGAGCTTAATTTTGTATATTTTGGATGAGTTGAATATTTTTCAAGCTAGGGACTCTATAGGGAAATTAATACGTAAAGCCAGTTTTGATTAACTCCTCTAGTAGGTTTCAAAAAAATTCAAGTATATATTCAAAGTGATATCATTGGACTAAATTAAGACTAAGCTCAATTTTTCAAGGAATAAATTTACCGAAGTTTAAATCTTTTAGATTAATTTAAGGATCACCAAGACTGAACATGTGCATTTAATGGAGAAATCAATCAAAGTGAATCAACTACCACTTTTAAACATGGACATAATTAGATATTATAATGTGGTTAGTTTTAATTATTATCAATAATTGAAGATGAGAAATAAGGCTAAGTCCACACCTCCTGGCTCAACTCTAGCTTATAGCTTAACACCAACTCCCAACTTAATTCTAGCTTCTAGCTCAACACCAATTCCCAGCTCAACTCCAACTTCTAATTTGTTTGTGTGAAATTTTTTCAAGGGATAAATTATTACATTCACATCAATAGTGTAGGGAATGAATTCCCCCTCTTATTGGAAATCAGAGCTACATTTATAGAAGGTCAAGAAAAACTACTGGAAAGGAAATATTTACAATTGAAAAGGTGTAAATCATGGGGTGGTAAATTTAACCTGAAATTATGAAAAGGAATTTATAGAAAGGAATATTTGGAGAGAGAAAGAGGGAGAGGGAATTTTTTAGACAAAAAATTCATCAAGTTATACATTGAGACTTGATAAAAGTGTCAGAGGAAAAAATTATATCAAATGGGAAATTTCTTTCATTCAATAAGTTAAAAAGACATATTCATATCCTTAATAATATGAAATATACATCAGAAAGATACCTAGCATTGATAACATAAATAAGTAACCCTCTATATTTTATGACAAAAAAATAAAAATATTGCTTATATTCCCATTTAGATTTCACTTATATTCTAACTATCAATTATAATTCTAGATGGAAATTTATAACATAATTTATTGGCCTTAACAATTAAAATATGGTAGCAATAGCAATTTAAAAGTGAGGATCAAATAATTGAATTAAGTAGATATATGTAATTAAAAATGAATCACTAAAAGAATTATAAGAACCTCTTTGTATTGATCTTCATGGAGTAGAAAATTCAATCTCCCTTTACAAAAAGCTTTGCCCAAAATTTCTTTATTTAAAACCCTTGTTATGAGGTTTTAGCTTGTATTTATAGGATAAACTAGGTTGTTATTATGCATAACTACATTTTTTCCTTTTTAAAAAGTTGTAAAAACATCAATTGAAAATTACAAATTGAAAGGATGTAAAAGTGTTTTGGAATTTTTACACCAGTTGTAAAAGTATATCATTAATTTTCACAATTGGAATAAGCAAGTTCAAAAAATTATAAGAAATGTAATTTGTAAAATTAACAATATACATTTATAAGGGGAAATACAATTCAATAATACAAGTTAGTTATAAAAATAAGTGTAATAAGAAACTTTGGAATCAAAAGATCATCTAGAATTTGATGAAGCTGCTACCCATACTTGTTAATGCTAAAATGACCTAAATATTTTTATTGCTTTGTAGATAAAAAATTTTCTTTCAAAAAGTCATCAAATCTATGAATAAATACTCTTTCAAATCTTCATTAGGACCATCTATATATATGTATGCAATATCCACTAAATATTTCAATTATCTTATTTATTAACTTATTTTGAATTTTATTTATAGTCAAGATTATATCCTCAATGTGCCTTTTGAATTCGTCAACCACAACTACTAAAATAGGATTTTCATTTTGATCCCTATCATTGATAAAAGGACATTTTGACTTTTGCATCAATTTCTATCATTATTTCATTCCCAAGTGACCTTAAATTGTTGAAATTTTATATGCATTCTTGAAGTGATTAGATTATAAATTGTGTCCTAAAGGAACTTAATTTGATAAATAACTTATTTTATGACTCCATCAATAAGATTATAAGGAAAATTTTGAGAATTCAATCAATTGAGGGATGAACTCTTCTCAGTTTTATATTTCTTCTATATACCCATTTTCCTTTTCTTTTATTAGTTCACATTCTAACTGGACTTTAGAAACCATGTTGTTGTAGTGAAATTTGTTGAAAATCCCTGATTAGTGATCTTAATCCAATATTTTATTACATTACCTATTTGGCCTATTTCTTTTATTTTCTCCAATGCTTCAACATGAAGACTTGACAAAATAATTATTGGCTAGATTGATCTAATCAACCTCTATATTATTGAATTCAATTGATTCCCTTTTTCTTTCAATTCATATTTTGTTGCTTTATCTTTGTCCATTTTCTCAAAAAAAGTGTCAATTTCTAGTTTCATATTTTCCTTCATCCCTTATCTGGTAGATTTTTGTAAATGAACTCTCGATACCTGATAGTCCTCAATTTTGATCTTTGATTTTTCTTTCTCAACTATATGAATTTCCACCTTTGTATATTTTTCTCCTATTTCATCTACTAACATTTGTGAGACAATTATTACTTTTCTTGATTTTTTTAAAAAAGAATTAAAATTATCAGAGTACCAAAATAAAACTCCTCATGTTCAACAATTTCTTTTCTTTTATTTACCACTGTAGACAACCAATATGACATTGTTGTGCTTAAATAAGGAGGTGAGACAAAATTTGAGATTTATGGGGCCAACATTACTAGGGTGGAATAAGGTGTTATTTCTATTATGACACCTTGAAAAGATGTTTCTCCTTGTTTTTTTTTTTTGCTAACTACATCATTTGGAGTTCTTGGAGAGGAAATAATAGGAACTTTAGGATTTGGGGGAGAAAAATAAATAAGAGTGACTTATTTTACTATGTAAATAAATGATATAGGGATCAATATGTCATTAGAAGTAAGGAATTATTGAGTTGTATTTTATACAAGCTCTTGGGACTGTGGGAAGATATCAATAAGAACTTATTAGAAAACTAAGGGACTAGTAAAAGAGGAGAGATTTTCACCTAACCTTTTTATCTTGAGCTTTAGAACCCTTCATGGTGGAATATCCTTTTGGATAGTTTATGGTTATTGTTCTTCATCTATAACTAAGAGTTATCTAGATGGACCTACTTCATTTACTTTCTCTATTTTAACATGTTCATAGGAAGTGTAAGGAAATCGATATTTCTAACATCAATTCCTTTACTTCTTTACTAATTGAGAGTCCTTTCAATCACTTCCCTTGTTTTAATTCTAATTAAAGTAGATTTTTTTATCCCAATGAACTATTGGTAGTGGTTTTATTGTAACGCCCTCCTTTTTTTTTAAAAAGGATCTAATGTTACTTCATCATCTACCAATTGCTTTAGTTTTTTTATGCTAAATTTGATTATCTATTTCATAATATTCTGACCTTTTTTTCATCATCACAGTCAATTCAATAATCTTCAAAGTGTGAGAGATGTTAAAATTAAGGCCCTAGATAATGTTCAATTAAATCCCTTATATCAAATACAAACTTGCTTTCAAAAAATTTGAGATTACAATGGGACATATTTTACTCCATTTTTTTAACTTTCATTAATGATGGACAAGTGCACCTACTAATAAAAATTGAAAATTTAACCCCTAATCTTTATCTATCTATCAAAAACTTATGTTTCAACAAGTTGTCTCACTAGCTCAATTAATACCCACTTATTACTGACATACTGTGGAAGCATTTATGGAGTAATTTCATAGCCACTAATCCTTAAATAACTAAAATTCAAGAATTATATGAACCAAATTCCCCATCTGGCTATTTTTATATTAGTTACTACTTATATCCTTGTGTTGAAAAGTTCTTTCTCAAAAAATTAATTGACAAATTGAAGGAAATAATCATTTAACTTCATGAAGTGTTGAGTGATTTCTTTCAATGTAAGTTGGGGATAAAAATCATATACTTTTTATTTGAAGGCACCCACTATATGAAATCCATCAAAATATCTTCTACTAAAAATAACATGGACAAGATAAGAAGTCATATAAAATTTTGATGTGACCCTTACCTCTATTAGTTGTTTATATATTACATCACTGATTAGTTTCCCCAATTAAATATTTCTTATTCCTATGAATGATCCAAATGAACCTGTACATCCATGTCTAGAAATTTTTAGTTGTTGAATTTCCCATTATTATGTAAAATACTTTTATTATATCGTTTATCTCATTCTTGAAGTCAAATCTTATAAGATTATTTGGGATTAATTTAGAAGAGTGCCTTAGTTTGTCAACCATTCATTATTAACTTGTTTAACACAAGAGACATTATTATCATTCCAAATTTTTTTAAAGGAATTAGGAGTTTAATGTATAAAAGACTCTTTATCTAGAAGATGCAACATATTGTTTATGTGATCCAGAGTTGATATTGCCTCTAATTTACCATGTGAATCAGCCACTTCCCTTGTTTTTGAATTATAGTGTTTAGCCATGTCTAAAACCAATTTAGGAGATTGCACTGAAATTGAAAAGGTTGTAGCTTGTGCCAATCTACTATCAAAAATACTTTGACCAAAGATATTTTTAGGCATTACATTCATTCTCTCCCAAATTCATCTAATTCAATATGACCTTGATCCCAGCAACATTTCAAGTGATAATTCGGGCAACGGTTCTACCCCAATTGGTGGCATAACTTCTGAGAGCCATAACTTTTGCACCATAGCTCCATTTGACTCCCCGTTTGAACCGTTAGAAAGCTAATAATGAGGGGAACACCATGAGATGGAACAAGATTTGTTTAGTTGGTTTTGACCCCCAAAAATTAAATAAAAGTGTCCCAAATTTCAATTTTAGTAGTGCAGTCTAAAAATAGTAAGTTTTTAAAAATAGTAATTCCTCAAATTCTGTATTATTGTAAATCATTGAAGTTAAACCACTTAATATCCCTTGAGATTGGTGACCTTCCACATCCTCCTCCTACCTTAAAAATGTGTATAAATTAAGATGTAACCCAAAAAGTAAATTAGATATCTCTTCTCAGAGATAGGCATATGTTTGGATCTGCAAATTTGATCAATAAAACATTTCTTCTCAGAGATAGCATTATTGTTATTGTGTTATTCTTGTTTCTTGAATTATAGTTCAACCAAATCTTATGAGTTTTGGATCAGACCTAGATTGGTATCTGAAATGTTCTCCACAATAGATTTCAATAGTGAAAGAGGTATTACCCCATGAAATTGGTACTTTATAGTTATTTTATCTTTATTTGAAGTTGGATTTTCCATAGTAGTAGACAAAACCATTAATTTTATATTAAAATTGATAATTGGGAGGAATTCATATGATGATGGTTGATTTGCAAATTTTAACAAAATAAAATAACTTAAAACAAAATGAGTTATTTAATTGCATCTAAAAATTGTACTCATAAATTTGACCGTGCAAATTTGCTTCACTTTGATGTGACCCTTTTTACGAATCTTTAGTATATTCATGAAGAATCATGAGAACCATTTGAAACAATGCCTTAGAGAATAATTCATCATTAATTTGGTCATAAATTTGCTTTAGTGATTCTTTAATTTCATCCAATAAATTTCACCACCTATTCATTTATCTTTCCTTATCGATATGCTAAGGAAAACTTGTATTGCAATGCACAACTTCTTGCATGAAATAAGAAATCAAATTAATTTGAATTTTTTACATCCTTATTGATTTGGTCATTTATAAATTTCACTTCCCCTAGAGCATCATATAATTATAATAGGCAAACAAAATAATATTTAGTTATTTCCTTTCTCTTTTATTTGTCTTTTTATCTATATGACATGGTCGTATAACCTCACTTAGTGACTGGAAATAAATAAAAGAAAATTATGCTCCTTTTTTTCAATTTTTAAACCTTTTTCCACTACATTTTCACTATACAATTTCTTCTTGTAGGCAAAAATAAATTTTATTTATTCTCTTGTTTGCTTATCTCCTATATGTAATTATTATGGCACTGTACAGTTTTCTATTGGTAGGGAAAAACAAAAACAATTTAATTTATTCTTCTTTTTTATAATTAGCATGCTCTATTAATGTCATATGTCCATATGGATATTTTTTAGTGATTAGAAAGAAGAAAATGAACTAATTCCTTCCTTTTTATTAAAACATTATCTCTCCTCTATTCAAATTCTATGGTTCCATATGGTTTTGTATGACAACAAAAAAAATCATCTTTATTTTTATCTTCCATTTTGTATCTTCTTCCAATCCTTATGGGACCATACAGTTTCCTATTGTAAAAAAACACAAAAAAATATCTTTGTTATGGTGTTGAGTAAGTATATGCAAGATTATTTGGAGATTTTACATGCTTGAATGGTTTAGGATGGCTTCAAAATAGTTTGAAGATAATAATATTTATTTTAACATGACTAGTGGAAATGCTTACAACATGGGCATGGTGTGGGAAAAATAAAAATCAAATTACATAGAAGTGGAAGTGAATATTTTAATTTCATGTTTCAAGGAAGTGTCAAGACTCATTTTCATAATTAGGGAAATATCCATGATAATTTCACAAGGTGAGATTTTAAAAAGTTAATTTGTATATTTGAATTAAAATAAAAATATATATTTATATTAAATTTAGTATTTTTTGATTTTGTAATTGCATTGAATGCAAATGTGGAAATATGAAATTTAATGATTTGAAAAAGTGTTTAGGTAATTTAACATAACTTGAAGAAAAATATAAATCACTTTCAAAACTTGAAAAGATTTTATGAGAAATTTACAAAGTTGTAGAAGAAGTTGAAAGCTTTTACACAGCACAGGAACTTCAAAGGGAATTTTCATGGTTTGGTAAATAAGATGTTTTAATCATAATTTTTATTTTCAATTTAATTAATTAATTTACAAATTTTTTAAATTAAAAATTTTAGACCCAAACCAAAATTAGCCAAAAATTAATTCAATTTTTACTAATTTTCAAATTTTCAAAATTTGTGATAACAATTGGCTTCAAATGGGATTTTGAACTACAAGGGACAAAAATAAATTAGACTCTAGTTTTTTAGGCAATGTACTTATCTATTGGGCAATGGATTCTTAAATTTAACTATAAATTGATCAACTGAGAGATAATCAATCTTTGATAAAATAATGGATCCTTAAACCATCATAATGCTATCACATGTCAATGGATAATGTATATGAGGGCATTAGGTAATCAACCTAATTGATTTTATCACATATCCCAAAGGATAGTGTATTCAAGGGCATTTTTTTATGTGTTTTCACAAAAACTAAAATACAAAGAGAGAAATATCTCCTAAACTTTTTATGATTAACTTTAGATTCAAGGAATTATTAGAACTTGTTAAAAACTTGATTGAGGATCGATTTTAGTCATGATGACACCTCTTTTGATAAATGAAATTCAAGACCCATATTATATAATGATTTAGATAGAATGAACCATGATTGAAAAGAATAAAAATTTAGAGGTAAACAAGGATTTACCTATACATGTGATAATAGCTTGTTGGGCTATAGAGTTATTGACTGACTTGAATATACAAATTGATAGAGACTACATAAGAGATGGAGTTTCATAATAAGATGGAACAAAAAAGAGGATATAAAGGAAAAAGAAGGAATGAACATGACACAAGCCAAAAAGAATGACCATAAAAGAAAAATGACCAAAATTATATTCATGTATATACAAATAGAGGACTACATATTTTCACTGGAAATAGTGCTTGAGATATTTCCTATTGAAAGGAAAATTTAGATGAGTTCCATCATGATACCCCAGATATAAAGAGGTATTACTGTAGAAGTGCCTAATTTTAAATGGACCCATCCAAAGTGAATCAAATTTCCCATGACTTCTCTTTGGTTCCCTACAACTATCCCAGAGAAGGACCAAATCACCTACTTGGAATTATCTTTTCTTCACCTTCTTATCAAAGATAACCTTAACATAGGATTGATGTTATATAGTTATATAAACCACCTATGTCCTTTCCTCTTCCAATTGTTGCAAGCAGAAAATTCTTTTATCTAGTGGGATTTCAAAATTCATATTCTAAATATCTCTAGACATCTATATGACAGGTAACTCAAGATTTATAAGAATTGTAGCATTTTATTCCCTATACCAACTAGAATGAGGACATCTCGATAGCCTTTTTATGTGTTGGGTGATCTACCCAAAGAGTATCATAGATATTTTTATACAAATTTCTCTTATTTTCATCAACTACTTTATGCATAATTATGACTAGGTACTTATTGCTTGACTCACCTTAACCATTTCCTTGTGGGTGATGCCTTGTTGAATGGGATAATTAAATTATATACCCATAACATAATGCAATCATTTATAAATAAAAAAGGTTAAGAGCATTGCTTGTGACTATATTTTATGGAATCCCATATTGCACCAAGATATTCTTTTTAATCAAATTATATATGACCTTTGAATTTGTATGCTTGATAGGAATCACTTCCACCCACTTAGTGAAATAATCGATTCATGTGAGGACATGAGTTTTATCTACACTCAAATTAATATTCAATGTCCCAATGAAATCTAGTCCCCACTGCTAGAAAGGTTCTTCTACTATCACTGGTTGAAGAGGAAGTGTTGCCAATTTAGGTTTGCCCACAAATTATTGACATGATTCACACTTTATTACCCATTTGTATGAATCTTGGAAAAGAGTTGACCAATAGTAATGGGCACTGAGTATATCATAATTTGTTACTCTGGCAAAAAAGTTTCCTCCATAGGATTGATCATGAAAGGCTTGTAATAATTTTTTCTACTATTATTTATCAACACACCTTAGTAAGAAACCATCAATGTTTTTTTTTAAAAGAGTGTCATCCCATATGACATATTTGTTGGATTGTAGCTTGGCCATCCTATGTTTCTTAACATTCAAGTGTGAAGGACATTCCACATATATCAGGAAGAAAGCAATGTGGGAAAACCATTCATTGTTAAAATCAACAAAAAATAATAGAGTGAATTTATTGTTATCTTGATCATCAGAATATATTAAATAATTTGATTGAAGTTTTCCCTGCTCTACCATGAGTTGACATAGTATTTTTACTTGAACTAATTTCATGAGTTTGATCTCCAGATCATACTCTTAAACCTTAGTTATCCAGTTTCCTCTTTTAGATCTAGGTTCTTATTGTGTCAAGATTAATTTTACTATTTTATTAGGTATCATTATGATAGAGTGTGAATGTAATATCTAATACTTGAATTGTTTGACTAAGTTCACCACTACATAGGCATGTTTTTCTTTACGAGAATATTTCAACTCATAATCTTTGAGATTATAACTCATGAAGGTAATCGAATATTTAATACCTTTTATGTTTCATTGGATTAATATTTTTAAAAGTGTATGATCTAAATCATAGCAATAAATAATGAATGCCTTCTTAAAATCAAGATAAAACAATAATGATGCATAAGCAGTAGTAGCATTTATTTTTTCTTTTCATCTTAATATTGATGCATATTGAAAGTGTATATGTGATATGTCTAGTGAGCTCAACAAAGTTTGGGATGAATATTATTAAAAAGTTCACTTTTCCAAATAAAGAATGGACTCCTAGTTTACTTGTAGGAAGGGAAAGTTTTTGAATTGTATCAACACTTTCTAGATCAATCTTTATTCCTTATTTTGAAATAATATGGCCTAAGATCTTACCTTAAGTCACTCCAAAAATGAACTTCTTGGGGTTAATATAAACTCCATACAACTGACACTTTTCAAAAACTTTCTCTAAATGTGCATAGTGGTCTTCTCTCTTTTTTGAATACTATCAATTCACCAAGATATACCATAATTATTTTGTTCTTCAATTCTTTGAAAGTTATATCCATTGCCCTCTAAAAAGTGGCCCCTGCATTGATTAATCTAAATAGTTTTTGCCTAAATGCAAAAGTTTTCCAAGGTGTTTTTAAAGTTGTTTTGTATTGTTCTTCCTTGTTGACCTTTATTTGATTGTACCTTGAAAAGTCATCAATCATTAAAAGCATATCAACACTAGTTACTACTTGGAGAACTTTATCCATGATAAGAAATGGATAGTTGTCTTTGAGAGATGCTTGATTGAGATTTTTGAAGTCAACAGATTCTAATCTCACCATTATTATTATGTATTGGTACTATGTTATCTACATAATTTGAAAGGTGAATATAAAAAATAATGTGAGCATAAAGCATCTTTTGCACTTTAGCATGAAGTGTTCCTATAATTTTAGGATTGTATTGTCTCTATTTTTATCTGAAAGGCTTTGTATTACGCTTTAAAGGAATTATATGTTTCATTTCTCTAGGATGAAAAAATTTAAGGTCTATGTATGAATATTTGATTATGTCAACATACTTATGAATAAGGCTGACAAATTTTCATTTTTATTCGAGTGAACAACACTTCCCAATATTGACAAGCCTAGGATGTTCCTTGAAGCCAATGTTCACTTTTTCATAATCAACAAAGTTGAGATTCTCTTTTTACATTTTAATATTTATGAATATATCATGTTTTTTAAATAATTATTCCAAGGAGACCAATCCTTTAGGTATTTTATTTCATTTCATCTTGATAACATCTTCTTCATCATGTTCATTAGTGATTCCTTATTTTGATGTGTGAGCTAAAGATTTCCTATATGAAGAATTTTTAGCTTCAAAATATAGATTTTTGAAGATAAATGATTTCTCAAGGAATGAAATAATCTACTAATCATCATTTAAAACTTGTCAATTCTTTACATTATCTAGCACACTTGGCATATATATTAATTCAATTTTATATTTTTTGTATCAATATTTACATGAGGAATCATCAAAGAAGTTGATACTGCCAAAGCATTAGCTTTAGAGTTATGTTCTCAAGGAATTATATTGATAGAAAAAACATCAAAAAAAATTATATTATCCTAGACTTTATTCCTATAATGTCTTAGAAGATTGTCTTTACTTGGTATTAACCTTTGACCTATTTTACAACAATCTCAACATCACCCAAGACTTTCAAATTTTTAATTCTCATTTCTTTTGAAACCTACAATCCCTACAAAAGTGATTCATATTCATTATGTTGGTACATTTGAACTATAAATTTTAAGATAAGGAAAAGATTTATTTAGATGGAGATATCAAGATCATGCCTACACCTAAACTTGTTGATGAACAAATACCATTGAATGCCATTATCCAAATATCATTTTAATTTGATTGCATAATTTTTATAAATTGTATATTTTTTTCATCAAAAGATAGTTACCAATTCAGATGTCCTCATATAGAATGTCTCCCTTGGGATCATCTACTTTTTGCACTATATATTTTGTTTTCATTTTAGGTTTCAGGCATTGTTTGAGCCCTTTGACTTGAATCATAGAATGTGATAAATCTGATTGGATTTTTCCACCTAATTCTTTGCAAAAATTTATATCTAAAATAATACCATACATTATTAGAATATCTATGACTAAAATATTTATTTTAATCTTTTTATGAAGAAGAGATGCAAAGCCACTTGTGCATCCTTTATCTATCGAATGAGTGGAACTTGTTTCACCTCCATAGAATAACAATGTCTAAGGATTTATTAAAGGTTAGTCTAAGAGAATGAGAAAATTTTATAAGAATGACATTATCTGAGGCTCTTGTGTCAATGATGTAGTTGATGATTTTGCATCCTTTGAAGAATAAAGAAATATATGATGATTCAACTTTATTAGACATTTAGTTGGTTATGACCATTGAGTTGACTTGATTTTATGTAATAGGGTTAGTTAGGATTCCTTTGGAATTGGTTTTTATATAATTGGTATTTTTTACTTTAATGAAATCTACTAACCTATCTTACTAATCTAGGTATACCCTTAGGTACTTAATTTATGACATTTAGATTTTAGTTTTGTTGACATGGTAAATTATATTAAAAATAGGAATATAACCAAAAGTATTTTCAATAGGTTAAGAAACATTAACATTAATTACATAGGAATAATTAATTATTTGTGTTTTATTTTCCTTTTTTTACACTAATGGAGTAATTCTTCATGGAAGGATAACTTTTAGAGCTTCTTCATGGCGATCACTAGATTATTTTTTCTAATTTTGGGCTCTACTAAAACTAAAAAGGGTTGAATATTCATATCTATAACATTTTATTCATAATGATATTCATCATAATTATATTCTAAAAATGGATTTGTGGAGTTTCCATCAGATTCTTTGACTTCACATTCTTGAAGAACCATATTTTTTATTTCTATTTCTTATTAAACTTCTTCACATTCACAACAAATTATGTTTCCAATATAGCATTAACTAGAGGATTCATGTTAGAATATGGAGGTGATTCAATTATGATATTTTTTTGGGGATCCTTTAATCATGGATTATTACCATGAAAAATTACAAAATTTATTTTGTGTATATCTTGAAAAAGTGGAGTTATATACTTTTGAGGAATCTACTTCTTTAACACTATAATATCATTGGCCATTTTTTATAATAATTATTTTGTGGAAGTTTGACCACTTACCTATGCTTTTAATTTGGATTGTTCTTTTTTTAATTTACCCATCATAATAAAATCATCTTCAAATTTTATAGCCAATGTTTATGTTACATTGAGGTCTACTACCCTTATTCTTCTCAATTAATATCTAACTTTAGGTAATTAATAATTAATAAAGAAGAATTTATTATTATCATATATTGGTCTTATATCTATAGGTATTTTATATGATAGTTTATTGAATTTATCCATAAGATCCCTTGTAGGTTCATAAGCTTCCTTCTTCATTTGTGTCAACTATGCTAAAAAAGCATGAACATCTTCAGTAGGCTTGAATATAACTTCAAATTTTGTTTTCATGGTATCCCAAATTTTTATGGATCCTATGGTGAGATGGTAAAACCATTCTATAGTATCATTCTAAAGTGACTTAACAAATACTCTAATTACCACATCTTCATGTTCTACACCAAGGACACTGTAAGCTATATTGAATGCAATGATGTGTTTGTTTGGGTGTTTTTCCATCTCCATAGAACTTTGTAAATTTCCTTCTTGATCCTTTTGGGAGGTAATGCAACTACCATAAATCCAAAGGGCCAATAGAATTACTCTATGTTCATACCATAGTTGGGAAAATTGTCTATAGGGGAATGATAATTCTTGATAAAATGAGTGCCTGAGCTATTGTTATTTCACTCTCAAGTTGTTTATATTTATTATGATCTTATGGAAGACTTTTTGTTCACCTAATTGTATTTTTAAATTTTATTTGATGTTTAGGACTCAATTTGAAACTTGAATATTCTTGTAATTGATAAAAAATGGTCAACTTCACCTTTTGACTTGCTATCCCTAGTAAATTATTTTCTACTAGTTTGAGAAGATTTATTGTTGTTCAGGTTGAAACTGAAGAGTTATTTGAGTAGGTATTATTTGATGAACTCTCCTTTTAGATGTAATCTAAAATATTTTTACAAGAACAACTTGGTCCCCTTCTTCTTATAGTACCTCTATTACTCTTTTGAAATGAACAACATTATTTCTATTATCCCATGCAAATACTTGAAAATATATTGAGATATCTTCCAGAGTCTAAGTTATCCAGTTAAGATTAGTCTAAATAACTAGGGTCTACACTTCATGAATTATCATGCTTCAAGTTTTCTACTATGAGTTTATTTATTTCAACTATGCAAGTAGTTTTTCTCACTTGTCTTCTAGCTTAAATCCTTGAATTTATTTTAAAATTATTTTAGGAAATGGAAGCACATGTTTCTTATATATTCAATTCTACTCTAATAGTATAAAATTGAGTGTCACTTATTCTATTGTCAAAAGTAAACAATCAATGGTTTGAAGCTAGGCCTTCTTTCAAATATTCATCCCAATAATCCAGGTTGATGATCAGGATGATGAGAGCCTGAAATGGTCATGTGACACTTTACTAGTTATGAGTAATTTGGCAAGTTTTATGAACTCTTCTACATTTTTAAATTCTTTTTATTTAGATAATTTATTGATTCAAAATGATTAGGATAATTTGGGAGAAATCCTATCATATCTCAAAAAAATCCTTGTGTTTGACACAATATTGTTCTAAGTTTATTGTTGCCATCTTAAGTCAAGTTGGTAGATTAGTCCTCAAGAGGATGGAAAATTCATATGAACCAAAATAATAATGTGGGTAGCATGAAATTTTTAGATGAGTGACCCATACTGGGCATCAAAAACTTTTGGTATGAAAATTTGTTAGGGGACAAATTATTGCATTCACATCACCAGTTTAGGGAACTAATTCCCTCTCCTATTAGAAGGTAGAGCTACCTTTATTTAAATCTAAAAAAAACTAATTAAAAATAAATATTTACAAGCAAAAAGTAAATCATGGGGTAGTACTTTTAACCTAAAAGTACAAAAAGGAATTTTTAGCAAGGAATATTTAGAGATAAATATGAAGAGGGAATATTTCAGACAACAAATTCATCAATTTAAATATTGAGACTTGATAAAAGTGTCAAAGGAAAAATTGATAACAGAGGGTAAATCTCTTTCATTCAATGAGTTGAAAAGATATATTCATATCCTTAAAAATATTAAACATACATTAGAAATATACCTAACACTGATAACATATTAAAGTAACCATCTATATTTTTTAACAAAAATAATAAAAATATTTCTTTTATTCCCACCGAGTTTTCACTTATATTCTAAATATCGATTACAATTCCAAATAGAAATATGTAATATAATTTCTTGGCCTTAATAATTAAAATATGATAGAAATAAAAATTAAGAAGTGAGGATAAAATACATTGAATTAAGAATACATACATAATTCAAAATGAATCACTAACACAAAGTTTAGAAGAACCTCTTTGTATTAGATCTTCATGGAGTAGAAAATGTAATCTCCATTTACAAAAAGTTTTGCCCAAATTTTTTCTATTTATAACCCTTATTATGAGAATTTAGCTTTTATTTATAGGTTAAACTAGGTGTTTATGGTTCATAACCACATTTTTATCTTTTTACAAAGTGTTATAAACATCAACAAAAAATTATAACTTGAAAGGATGTTTTAGTGTTTTTACACTACTTGTAAAAGTATGTGATCAATTTACTTGAAGAAGCTAGTTGGTAAAATTACAAGAAATGTAATTTTTACAGGTAACAACATACATTTATAAGGGGAAATTCAATATGATAATACAAGCTAGTTGCAAAAAAAAGTGTGAGAAGAAAGCTTTGGAATCAGAATATCGATTAAAATTTAATAAAACTACTATCAATACTTATTAATGCAAAGAATGACCTCAATATTTTTATTGCTTTGTTAATAACTCCTTTTTTTTAATAAATTCATCAAATATTTGTAGAAATACTCTTATAAAATCTTCATCATGACCATCTGTATACATGTATGCAATATTCACTACACATTTCAATTCTCTTGTTTCCTAAAACTTGTTTTGAAGTTTGTTTATAGTCAAGTTAAGATTATGTACATTGACTTGATATTTCATCAATTGATGAAGTATTTCATTATAAATTAAATACATGGGATTAACAACTTCTTGAATGTGCTTTTTTAATTCTTCAACCATGGTTTATACTAAAATAAAAATTCCATTTTGATCCCTGTCATTGATAAAAGGACATTTCAACTTTTTGACTTCTGCATCAATTCTATCATTATGTCATTCCCAAATGACCTTGAACTATTAAAATTTTTGATGCATTCTTGAAGTGATTGGATTTTAAATTTATGGTCCAAAGGAACTCAATCTGATAAATAACTTCTTTTTTTATGACTTCTTTGTTAATAATATTATGAGTGGGAAAATTTGAGAATTTAATCAATTAAGGGATGAACTCTTCCCAATTCTATATTTCCTTTATGTACCATTTTATTTTATTTTATTTATTCACATTATGACTGGACTGTAGAAACCATTATTATTGTAACAACAATTGTTGGAAGTCCCTGATTAGTGATCTTATTGATCGAATATTTTACTGAATTACCCATTTGGCCTAGTTATTTTATTTATACAATGTTTCAACATGAAGACTCGATGAATTAATTTCTAGATGGACTAGTTTAATAAAATTCTATATTACTAAATTCAACTACTTCACTTTTTCTTTCAATTCACTTTTTATTTCTTTATCTTTGTCCATTTTCTCAAAAATAGTGTCAATTTCTAGTTTCATAACTTTTTTCATACCTTCTCCAATATATTTTCCCTAATAAACACTTGATACTTGATAGTCCTCAACTTTGATCTCTAAACTATCATTCTCAATTGTAGGAATTCCCACCTTTGCATATTTTCTTCTCTTTCATCTGCTACCATTCGTGAGTTAGTTCTTGACTCATGTTCAATAGTTTTTCTTATTTTCTTTACCATTATAAACAACCAATTTGAAATTTTTATCCTAAATAAGGAGGTGAGACAAAAGTTGAGATTTGTGGGGCTAACATTTTAAGGGTATAAGAAGGTGTTATTTCAATTATGATACCTTGAAAATATGTTTCTCCTTATTTTTGTTTGATAGTTGCATCAATTGAAATTCTTAAGGAGGAAATAATAGGCATTTTAGGGTTTGAGGGAAAAGAAGAATAAGAAATATGAGTGAGTTCTTGTAGTGTGGAAACAAATGATATTGAGATAAATATGTCATTAGAAGCAAGGAATTTCTAAGTTATATTTTATACAAACTCTTAGGACTATGAGAAGCTATCAATAGGAACTTCTTGGGAAATTTATGGTTTAGGAGAAGAGGAGAGATTTTCACTTAATATTTTTGTATTAAGCTTTAGAATCCTTCATGTTGGAATATTATTTTGGATAGTTTATGGTTCTTTTAATTCTTTTGTCACCATGATTTCTCTACGTGGACTTGCTTAATTTGTTTCAACATGTTATTTATAGAAATTTCCAAATTCATCTTCCCTAGGAGGTGTAAGGAAATCAATGTTCCCAACATCAATTCAATTTATCCTTAACCATTTGAGAGTCCTTTCAAGCAATGCCCTTGTTTTAATTCCAAGGGAAGTAGATTATTTCTTATCCTAATGAACTATAGGTAGTGGTTTTATTAATATTCCCTTATTTTCAAAAATGGGATCCAATATGACTTCATCATCTACCAATCGATTTGGTATTTTTGTTATGCCAAATTTGACTATATGCTTCATGATAAATAATGAAGTCCCTAATTTTGACCATTTTTTCATCATCATAGTCCAAACTATAATGTTCAAAGTGTGAGAGATGTTGAAATGAAGACTCAAGATTATGTTCAATTAAACCCCTTATATCAAATGCAAACCTACTTTTAAAAGTTTTGAAGTAATAATGAGACATATATTGCTCCTCTATTTTATCTTTCATTATTGATGGACAAGTTTACTTTCCAATATAAATTATAAATATAACCCTTTCTCTATGTCTACCTATCAAATCTTGTATGTTTCAATAAGTTATCTCACTAGCTCTATTAATGCCCACTTATCATTGACATACTATTAAAGCAGGTATGGAGTAATTTCACAACCACTAATCTTTAAATAACTTAAATTTGAGAATTATATGTACTAAGTTCTCTATTTGGATATATTTGTGGTAACTACCACTGATATCTTTATGTTGAAAAGTTCTTTCTTAAATAAATAAATAAATAACAAATTGAAGGAAATAATCATTTACCCTCCTAAAGTGTCGATTGATTTCTTTTAATGCAAGTTGGGGATGAAAATCATATACTTTTATTTTTTCAAATTCACCCATTGTATGCAATATATCAAAATATATTCAACTAGAAACATCCTAGATAATATATGAAGTCATATAAAATTTTGAGGTGACTCTTACCTCCATTAGTTGTTTATAGATTTCATCACTGATTAGTTGTCTACAATTGAAATATTTCTTATACTTTTAAATGATCTAAATAAACCTTTACATCCATGTCTAAAAAAAATTAGTTATCAGATTCACCACTATTTTGTGCAATAGTGTTATTGTATCATTTATCTCATTCTTAAAGTCATATCTTGCAAGATAATTTTTGAGTCATGTAAAAGAGTGCCTTGATTTGATAAACCATTAATTTTTGACTTGTTTAGTACATGAAACATTATTATCATCCCAAAAAATTTGAGAGGACTCAAGATTTAAATGCATAAAATAATTTTTATCTAGAAGATGCAACATACTATCTATGGGATTTGAAGCTAAGCTTGTTACTAATTCACAATGTGAATTTCTCACTTCCCTTATTTTTGAATAATACTATTTTGTCATGACTAAAAATAATTTAGGAGATTGCACTAAATTTTAAAAGGTTGTATCTTGTGCTAATCCAATGTAAAAATAATTCGACCAAAGTTAGTTTTGGGTATTGCATTCATTCTCTCCCAAAATTAATCTAAGTCAATATGACCTAGATCAATATCTAAAATGTTCTCCACATTGGATTCCAATGGTGAAAGAGGCATTACCCCCTATAATTGTTACTCCATACTTGATTTGTCTTTGTTTGGAGTTAGTTTTTCTAGAGTAGTGGACAAAAACATTGATTTTCGATCAAATTTGATAGTCGAGAGGTATTCACACAATGATAGTTTATTTGTAAATTTTAATAAAACAAAATAACCTAAAATAGAATAAGTTATTTAATTAAACCTAATAAATATACTCACATCTTCACCTATGAAAATTTTCTTCACTTTGATGTCACTTTTTTACAAGGTCCTAGCATATTCTTAAAGAAGCATGAGAACCATTTGATAAAATGCCTTATAGTACAATTTAGTTATAATTTGGCCACAAACTTGCTTTCATACTTATTTAAATTCATCTGATGAATTTTACCACCTGTTTAATTATCTTTTTTCATCCAGATGGCAAGGATAAATTTTATTGCAATGCACAACTTCTTTCATAAAAAAAGAAATCAAATTAATTTAAAAATTTTAAATCCTTCTTAAGTTGTTCATTTATGAATTTCACTTCCCCTAGAGCATTGTACATTTCAATAGGCAAACAAAATAAAATTTAGTTGTTCATTTTCTCTATTATTTGTATTTTTATCCAAATAACATGGTCATACAACCTCACCTGATGATTGGAAATAAGCAAAATAAAATTATGCTTCTTTATTTTTCAAATTTTTAACCTCTCCCACCACATTTGTGTCATATGGTTTCTTCTTACAGGAAAAAACAAATTTAACTTATTGTCTTGTTTGATTCTCTCCTTTATATAACTTATATAACATTTTACATTTTTTTATTGGTAGGGGAAAATAAAAACAATTTAATTTATTCTTATTTTTTATAATCTACATGCTTTCCTAAAGCTATATGGAAATACAACTCTTTCTTGGTGAACAAAACGAAGAAATTAAACTAATTCCTTCTTGTTTTTTATTAAAACCTTGTCTCTCCTCTATCCAACTATTATAATGTGGTATGGTTTTGTATGACAAAAAATAAATTTAATTCTGCTTCTTTCTTTTTATCTTCCACTTTGTTCCTATTTCCAATCCCTATGGTGTCGTACAGTTTCCTATTACAAAAAAACATTGAAAATTATCTTTCATCTAGTGTTGAGTAAGTTTGTGCAAGATTATTTGGAGATTTTAAAAGCTTGGATGATGTGAAATAACTTCAAAATATTTAGAAGAGAATAATTTTTATTTTAACACAAATCAAGGAATTTTTACGATATGTGCGCAATGTGAGGAGAATAAAAACCAAATTGCACAAAAGTGGAAGTGAAGATTTTAATGGCATATTTCAAGAAAGTGTCAAGGCTCATTTTCATGACCAAGGAAACATAATGGTAACTTCATAGTAGTGGGATTTTAAAAAGTGAATTTGCATATTTTAATTGAAATATTTAAAACTTATTTCAATTAAATTTTCTATTTTTTATTTTTTAATTTCATTGCATGAAAAGGTGGAAATACAAAATTAAACTACTTGAAAAAATGTTTATGCAATTTAGCGCAACTTGAGAAAAAATATAAAGCACTTTCACAGCTTGAAAAGAGTTAATGAGACTTTTCCAAAGTTGTGGGAGAATTTGAATTTTTTTTACATGGCATGGGAACTTCAAAGGGCATTTGTACGGTTTGGGAAATAAGAATTTTTGTTCATAACTTTTATTTTTAATTAAATTAATTAATAATTAGTTTAATTGAAAATAAAATTTATAAATAAAACTTCTTATTTCCCAAACCGTACAAATGCCCTTTGAAGTTCCCATGCTATGTAAAAAAAAATCAATTAAATTAATTAATTAATTAATTTTCAATTTTATAAAATTAAAAATTTTAGACCCAAACCAAAATTATCCAAAAAATAATTCAATTTTTACTAATTTTTTAATTTTCAAAAACTGTGACAACACAACTCAACACCACCTCCCATCTCAACTCCGTCAACAACTTTAGTGTCTCCCACAATGTCAAGTGCAGCCATACAATCACTAAGTCTGAATAAGCCTTAGTTATAAAAGGTTAATTTTATATGTAATTTAGCTTGTAAATATTATTCAATGTAATTAAATTTTACTCATACTTCATGTGTACATGTAGTAGTTAGCTTAAGTGTAAGCATGTACACATTGCATGGCATCATATAAGAAATTGTACATATAGTTTTGGCATTAAATTAGAACTAAGGTTTTAATTAATAATATGTAACTTATATTTTTTTATGAACTTGGAGGATGAGGTGACCACTCCCCAAGTCTATTTATAAATGTAAATCTCTCATTTCAAAGGGTTAAAAATTATCAATATAGGAAGAAGTTATTTTCAATTATCATTCAACTATGTGGATGTATTTTCATTCCATTTTTGTGTAATTAAGTGTTTGTTTTCTTTGGTTGTTTTGATTTAGTAATTCAAAGTGTGTAATAACTATAGAGATTTCATATTTTTATCATTGATATCTATTGATTTATAGATGTATAACAACTATTGAATACTTAGAAAGTGTTATTGATTATATGTAAATAGGTTGACTACCTTAATTTTTAAAGTGTGTAGAAGTATTTTGTTATGATATATTCTTCTATATTTGAGTAATATCTACATTGGATACATTTATATATTGATTTGTAATCTCCTAAGGGTGTGCAATATCTACTTTAAATGGAGAAACATTTAGCTAATATCTTTAAATTTTTTGTATTGTATCTTCTCAGTCTGCATAACTATGTTTATATGTGAGCATGAAATAGCACTATCAGTAGGCATTAGTTCTAGAAACACTTGTCTAAAAAGAAACCAACCCTGGAAGTAATCTCTTTAGACCATAGATATTTCTTTTCTTCTCTACCCTTACCTCTTTTTGAAGTTTCTTTGATTGATATCTACCCACTTTAGAATAAGGTCCATCCATCTAACTCAACGAGGTTTTAATTTTATTATTAGGTGTCATTTAATACACAAACACACCTAGTTAACAACCTACATTATTAGATTGATATTCTACCACCCATTTTTTTAACCTATACCCATAACTTATGCCCTAGAGTGGAGTTTATCTCCATTGAGTTCCTAAAATTTTATAGGTTACCTTGTTAAATATAAGGGTATGCATAAAACCCACATCAATAAGAAAAAATTGGAACTAGAAGGAGGGAAAGTTTTGTGACTTCCCTAATGAGAAGTTATCCCCTAAATTTGAGTTGCACTAGAGACACCCAAGAGAGTTATCATATTAAGGGCTCAAGCCAATATTTTGGTTTTATATTTTTCAGTACATCAAAGACCTAGATCTGTACCAATTATTCCTTTATTATGTTGATCTAGGACACTTTCTCTAGTAATAAATATCTAGATTATTAATAATTTTATGGCCCAACCACTTTGGTTAGTCAGATATTTTATCATCTTCCTATGGGATGTGCATAATTTACTAAAGAATATAGAGAATTATCTACCTTATTTCTCCTCCTTAGGAGGGAGAATGGTAGAGGAACATATCAAGTCTTTAAAATATGCTTTGAGGTTAATGAATGTCACTGATGAAGATGTTTTATGTAGGTTTTTTTGTTTACATTATAGGATTATGCCTATAGTTGGTACCACAATCTTTTAGATAACTCAATTACTTCCTAAAATGCATGTCAAAGCACTTTTATTGCCTAATTTGGACAAGTTACTAGCCCTAGTTTATTGTACCAACATTTCACTAGTATGAAAAGGGAGCCTAATGATCCAATTTAAACTTTAAATGTAATATTTCAAAATATGTACGCCTGGTTAAATCTAACATATAAACCAAATTAGGTTTTAGTATTAGAGATGTACAATAATGTCTTAGATCCAATAACTATAGTGTTTCTTTAAGGATCCATTGTGGCAAACATTATAGCATTAGTATATGAATAAGATATCAATATTGATAGATAGTTAAATTCTCATGTACCAAGCACCACTAATATCAATGATAGTTTCCTAGATCTAAGTCAAGTGCCTCATTTGAATTAAAATGTTCATGTATTCAATTAGAATTAGTTTTATGCACTGCCTCCTTTGATGAATCAGACACCAAATCATAATTATATTTATATGAACAATCATGTATAGATGAATGGTCATCATCATAAATACTATTCAATCCCATCCAATATTGCAGTTGCCCAGGGTGTAAATTCAACTAAAGTAGAATTAGATTTCATACAAAAAATGGTCCAAAAGTTGAGTAATGAATTCTTTAGCATGAAAAAGAAGATGGATAATGCTACTAGATATAAATATAAATGAAATTATAAGTTCCAAATATATATCAAACCTTTCAATTGATCTACAAATAATGTAAAATAATAGTAGTCCAATAAGTTATCAAAAATCAATATAGTGTAAATAACTCTACCCAATTAATGTAGAGTTCATAATGCATCACAACATGGTGAAATTAAATGTGTAGAATTGTTTGTATCATTTGATATCTTCCAAAGGGAGATGGTGAGGCAATATTTAATGAATGGCCCACTAGAGTTCCACCCTAAATCTAGTTCTTCAAACACTATTGTGGTATTTCAAACTCATGAGTCTCATTTCCCAAATGAGGATGACAATGAACTGGATGATAATTATTATGAGATACATGTCTTTTATTAGTATCAAAAGCATAATTATGATCTAATAAATAAACATCCCTTTAAACTTCCACTCCTTCAAATAATACCCACCAAATCCAAGGTATGATAATAATCTACCTCCCCTAAAATGGAATGAATAGCCCTAGAATAAGGAGGAACAAAGTAAATGAAGATACAACATTATTAAAGACATGAAGAAGATTAAAGTAAACATTACTCTTTATGAATTAGCTCAGATCACTTAATATAAGGAGCTCCTATGGAGGTCTATCACAAGAATACTACTGCAAAGAAGACAAAGGTTGCTCATATAAATGTTATATAAAATAGTAAGCCAAAAGTTCCTCCTTTATTATTGAATATTAAAATATTTGAAAATAATATTCATAATTTTTTAGTTGATTATGGAGCTCAAAATATTATGATGCCAACTTCTATTTGTCAAAATCTTAGATTGACTCCAAACCCATCAAAGAGAATGGTTTCGTAGCTAGATAAGACATTGATACTTATAATTATAAAACTAAAAAATATACACATATAAGTGGTATTTGATCCACATTTATAGATGACTATTAACATACTCATGGTGGATATACCATAATGATATAGATACCTACTAATCAGAGACTAATCAAAGATGTTTAATGGATATGTAGCAATAGACTTCTCTCATATTTGATTTCCATGGAGAGGAATTCTAAACCATAATCTAATTAATCATAAACCAAGAATGAAGTGACCCGTCATAGAGTACAATACTAAGAATGAATGGGTAATCTAAAAATATTATAACCTTGGGATTTATACATTTACCACAAAGTATGAGGTGCAAGAACTAGAAGTCTAAGGACCTTCCCGATTGTGGACTCTCTATTTCAATGGTGCAAGATCCAAACAAGGATCAAGCATTTGTGTTGAATCAGTTGATCTACAAGGTAATAAATACTTGTAGACATACATGTTATAGTTTCCTTTCACCAATTCAAGTAAAAAACAAATACTAGTGCAAGTTATTATACTTGAATAGTTATAAACATAGAGCTTGGGATTTTATTGAGTCATTTGAGGCCTTTAACATAGTGGTTGTTCCTAGAAAATAGAATCATGCTAATGATTCATTGGTTGTTTCATGTACCAATTTATCACCACTATAAGAGTCAAGGTATAGAATTTTTCCATAAAGCTAGTACCTTATCCATCTATTCCTAATAAAGTATGAAATTTTCAATTCTTTGATGATGACTAGTAGATTGTCTATTTCTTGACTAATTAGAGATAATTTGAGTCTAAACTCATTAATTATATGGAGATTAGCTATTTATGCTAGGAAGAATTAGGAGAAAAAGGATTAATTTAGTTGAAATAAAATTGACTTCCTTTAGGAATGGTTACTTTTTAAAGGGCATTTAATTTGGATCCTCAATCCCAATAGTAAAGATAAGCCTAAATTAAATGAATCTAATTATAAAGAGAGTTTAAGAGATGAGTGTGATCCATGTTATGACAACATCAGCCTCAGTTACACTCCAAAATAAAGATAAAGGGTGAAATATTTACTCACATAGTATAAATATTTGATTGCATGGATGCATAAAGACTTAAAGTTTTTCAACCCAAGTGTCATTACCCATAAAATCATGCTCATTCAGGAAAAGATAGAGGCTGATAAATTCTATCTTGGAGCCTCTTATTTATAAGGAAGTGCAAAATCTACTAAATGCAAAAATAGTTTTCCCTATTAGACATTCTATTTGGGTGGCCAACTTATTATGAGTTAGGAACAAGAATGGGAAAATCAGACTATGTATTGATTTCATAAACTTCTGATAAAGACAATTATCCTTCACCTTCCTTGGATGAGGTGATCCAAATAATAAGTGGTTTAGGAATGATATCCTTATTATTAATATTTTTAGGATATAACTAGGTGTTGGTTAAATCAAATGACAAAATGAAGAGTACATTTACCACAAAGTGGGGTACTTATGCATACAATAAGATTCCATTTGTCCTAATTAATTTAGGAGATAGATTTCAATGGGAAATAGACCATGTATTCTAAGCACTAATATGTAAATGCATAATCATTTACTTGGATGACCTCACTATTTTTTAAATACCATAAATAATCACATAGGCCACCTATAATCAAATTTTAAACTATGTATAAGGTTTAACATCTTTCTAAACCCTAAGAAGAGAATATATACCATTACTAAGGGAAATATCTTAGGACACATCATCACCCAATAAGGAATTACAATTGAATCAAATAGATTTCAAGGGATTTTAAAGATTACATTCTCAAACAATAAAAAGGATCTCAAGTCTTTCTTTAGGAAGATAAATTTTGTGAGGATTTTTATCTTAGGATTTGTATAAATCATTAGACATCTATATTCAATTCTCAAGAAAGAAGCTAAAGTGGAATAGACACTGGAGGCCCAAAAGTCTTTTCAAGACATCAAAGATGCAATATCTCAGGCCTCAATTTTGATAATCCCAAACTTCATTAAATATTACTTCTTGTATTCATTCCCTTTAGAACATATAATTGCTAATTTGATTACTCATAAGAAAGATGAAAGTGATCATATTATTGCATTTATGAGCATAAAGTTAAAAGAATCAGAGCTTAAGTATTCCATGATAGATAAGCAATTATTTGCCCTTGTCAAAGTGGTAAATAAATTTTGACACTACATCTTGAGGAATAAGACCATATGCATTATTTCAGACCCTATTTTCAAGCTCACTTTGGGTTAAAATGAAATGGGGGAGCATAGAGGAAAATGGATGGAAAAATTCTATGAGTTTGACATAGAATCAAGCCTTCCCTATTACATAGAAAATCTAGTGGCATCTTTAAGGAAAGTTTGCTTTCCTTATTACATGAGTCTATTTTTTCAATAATTGAAAATATTTTTATTATTTATGCCATATTATTTGAGATCAATAAATGAAGCTTATTTAATTTAACAATCTTAAGGGTGTATAAAACACACCAACTACATCTTCTACCAAGTTTCATATCAAACCAAGTTATAAGTTAAAACCTATAGAGCATAAAAGGTAAGCAACCATAATGGTTAATGTAGTGTCATAGTAACCTAATCATATCATATTATCCAATTAACCTAAGAGATAATTTAAATGATTGGGTTTGAATCTCTAGCTTTTCTACTTATGAATATTTTGGAGTGTCATATCATGTCTCTCTCCCCTATAGAGGTTGATATGAGTTAACCTCTACCAAAAGGATATGATGTTAATATATATTTTGATTATCACCAAGGCCTTGGGTATTCTTTAAATAGATGTTATACATTAAAACACAAGATCCAAGACCTTATTGATAACCAAAAAATTACCTTTGATGATCTTATAAAGGATTCTGGTTCACAACGTGGTGACCATCAAAACCATAATATATTTAACAATGAAATACAAGAACATTATAAGAAAAAAACCAAAATTCCAAATGGAATATCATGCACATCCTCCTCCACCACATTATTGGCACCCATTATATGGGATTGGAACATATACATAAAAAAAACATCGCATATGATTCAAAGACCTTCTATTTCTATTGTTGATAGTGAAATTGTAGATGATAACTTAGATATTCATTCATTGTTTTTCAATAATAACTTGATCATAATCCTATACATATAATTTTGCTTGATAATGATGCTAGTGAGAATGTATGTACCATTATGTTACTTATACATTTGAGATATATGCATGATGGTTTATACACTTCAACCAAAATGGTTAAAGCATTCGATGGGGCATCACATCATTTTATTGGTGAGATTAACTTACCTTTAAAATTTATTCAATCACATATGGTTATGACCTTTTTATTTATACCATACATAGGCATATTTGATATGTTATTAGGATAACCTTGGATACATGAACTCTATGCATTACCTTCTATGATACATAAATGTTTTAAATACGTTCATACCAATATGGTAGTCATATTTTTTAGAATTCCATAAGAACATCCACTTGAAAAAGATAATTTTATTCCTAGGTAGTTTCTTATAAAACCTACTAAGGTTAATCATTTGTGAAAGAGTAAGCAATAAGCAATCTCATTTCCTAGGTGGCCTATACTTGAGAGCTTTTACACTAGTGATAAATAGTGGATTGTATAGAATATTCATCTACTCTTATGCATCATACCTAGTTAAATATAGAAACTAAACATGTTCCAATTACTACTACTCAAAAGAAACTAAAAAAAATCAACATTGGGTTCTGTGAACCACTATTCCTACTACTGTTGATTCACGACCACATACTCCTATGAGGCATACATGGAGTATTATTGACTGTCAAGATCTAGATATGTCACCTATATATTCTCCTTGGTAGTATCATAAGTGTTATTCACCATATTATGAGTATAGATAATTTTCTAAGAATCCCTTACATGGGATAATCTGCTAGCCCTTACTTTATAATAATTTTTAAAAAAGTAAAAAATATTCAGCATTCCCATTTTTACTATCTCTTTAGCACCTATGTTGTTTGCTTCATGTTAGTAGATATCATATCATTTCATTTATATATGCATTCATGTTTCACACATCTTTGAACATGATACAAGCATACCATAGACACATGATATATGCACATACATATATTGAACCTTTCCTCTACCCATGTCATATAGTATGTCAGAGGCATCTGCTTCATTTATCACAATTGATACATTATCATCTTTGATCTTATCCACTAATTCTTTCATATGTCTATATCCATTCTCATATTTTTCATAGTGTATTTAGCATGCTTTATTACATGAACATTTTTGTTAGCACATATATGGAAGGAATAGTATAATAAACATATGTTGGTTACTTATACTTCATTTATTCACATTGTCACTTCCTTGAGTGTATTTTATTGTTTGATATTTTCTTGCTTGTGTAAAATTTGAATATGTTCCTTTCCTATTGTCCCTTGTTCCATTTTATTTTATTTTTACATTTGAATATGTCATTATATATTGATTAGACATTTAAATATGTCATTTCATTTCAATTGTATAACATTTTAACATTCCCCTTGTATGGGTTTTCCTTGGACTATTATTTATAATTGTATTGAGTTCTTTTGTGTGTGTGTTTGATTATTTTTGAGCTTTTACTATTAATTTCTAGACATTTTCATGATATACATAATGCATATTAGGGCTTGATGTGATCACATACTATGTGCTTTATTTATATATCTACATAGATATGTTACTCCTATATGTTTCATGATTCATACATAGATGATATGAATATTTTTATAAACCCAAGTTATACCCTATTGAAGGAGGTTGTTAAAACCTACTTCAAACTTTTACTAACATTGGAATGGTCTAAAGGGTGTGGCTGACCTTATAGCTAGACCAAACCTCTAGATTATGGGGGATAACTCCCCTGGTACATCACTTATGGCTTAATTACTAAAACCTACTACTATTGAGGTGAAAAGGGATAGAAAGTGTAGAAAATAAATGTATTATAAGGGGTGGTGATGCACCTATGTAATCATTCATCCACTCAATTTGGATTTAACAAACACTAGTAAGCAATTTAAATGACTAAATATTTCAACTCTAAAGATTCCTATATAAAAGTGTTTCACATAAAGGTTTCACTAAGAAATAAAATCATGATGGTAATGACTGGAGGCATAATTCAATTCACTAACCAATAAATATCTCCACTTCAAGCTTAACCACTCAACATTCAAACACTATATGTGATCTACATAAGATCATCTACTGGTAACTAGGTGAGATTAGGACTTGTCAAGGGACAAAACACTAGCAGATGTGTAAATAAAACCAATATAACACACTAAACCTATATCAATGAGTCAAAAAATAGTTATTTTATTCACTTAAGAGGTTACAAAGTATGATTTTGGTAGAGTTTCCTCATGACCAAGAGAGGGATTACAATCAAGTCCCTTTTTCCTAAATATATAGTAGAGTACAGAGAGAATGAGAGTGGCATAGAGGTCAAATGAAAAGGTCATAAATGACCATATCACATTCATTTCTTTGGATACATTAGTTACAAAAATTCCTCCAATTGACTCTCCATGTATTGATTCCCTTGGTGGTCTTTGAATGAACCCTTAAGTGTTAAAGTGAGATAGTGGAGAGTATTTTCAATTTGTTCAACCTTATTCAAGGCATGTATATGCCCATTTTTTGTCAATAAGAATCTACTCTTAGTATTTAAAACTTGAATGAGGTGCAATTACATCATCATAAAATATACAACAACCATCATCCTTTTGAGCAATTTGAACAAGTCATGAAACTAAATTCTTCCTCCATTATGACCATTTAAAGTATAAATAAATCCTTCAAATAATAATTTATTAGGTTTAATTAATATTTATTGACTCATTCATCAACCTCTCTATTCCATTATTCATTCCTCTTAATTAACCAAGTAGGTCTTCTAGGCCAATTAGGCCTAATATCCTAATACTAGTACTTGAAAGCCATGAAAACTTGTATTAGACATTAGGATCATATTTATAAGTGATTATTATGATTTAATAAATGTTAAATACCATGATATAGGTCTTCTTAAGCAAGAAACACCTACAAACTTATCAAACTAGGTGACTAGGTCACCCTATCCTTCACTTCTATAGACTGGCTAATTAGAAGAGAATCACAGAGTCATTTATATGTATATCCTTGGAAATTAAATGTATTTAAAAGGTAAAAAAATTTCCAAACAAACATCTTCAATGATTGGCATCTCTTTAAACTTCCATATACCTCTCTTTTTATTCTTTTTCCCCAAAAACACTGTTTTTTGATAGGTACGTATAGTTTTGTATAACATACTACCATGTTTAGGACCCTATTTGAGTCTAGTTTATGATTCAAGTGTTTATCAAGTGATTAATTGGTGTTTTGTTGCCAAAACATCAAGTTTCCAAAATAGGGTCTACCTTGGGGTTTAAGCAGGGTTTTTGAGGTCCACCATCTTAACGATGGTTCATTAAGTATGGACCTAAAAATAAAAACTTGTTTTCATGTATATTTACTCTATTTACCCATTAAAATTTATTTATAATCTTGATTTAACATGCAAAAGGTGTGTCAATATATGTCTATAGGGAAATGTGCTTGTAATGTTCTCCATACATTCTGGACCTACTTATAGTCTTAGCAATGGTTCATAAACTTGTGCCCCTTAAATAAAATATTTATATCATGGATATTAAGTGTATAGGTTTACCTAAATTATACTAAAATAATCGTATTCAATTATCTCTATGATGAAATATCTAAGCTCTTGAATAGGCAACTCAAGTTGACTATGTACATTGAGTAGTTAGAATTAGTTCTTAAGACTAATATGGCATTCCTATCGATTTTATCTAATTGAAACGTATAATTAGGACTTGAATCATCCCCTTTCACCTTATCATGGTCTCAAATTTAATTATGAGATTTTGAATGTGTCTCAAAGTGGTATAGGCCTTTTAAGCTTTAAGACTGGCTTTAGACCTAAAAGGCTTAATATTGAGTGTTAGGATTTAAATTGAATTTATATGCTTTGAGAGACTAAAAATAAAAATAATACACTATTTATCACCTATTATCACCTTAAACAACTATCTTTATAACTCAAAATACCACTATGTCTCCATTATCTCATAAGATTATGCCTGTAGGTTACTCTACCAATCTATGTGTTTGGGATTTGAGGTCTGAGTAGGATTCTTTCCAATTACACTCTAGTGTTAATTGAGTAATAACTATTGAAAAATTATTTCATTATTTTTAACACCCTTTTTATTCTCAAATCTTCTAATCTTGTTTCTTATAAACCTTCATCTCCCTTGCCTAGGGTTTATACGTAGTTTAGCCCCCTAACCCTTAATGACTGAGTTTGGTGATTTTACTATCCAATATGAGTTAGAGGTAATCATAAATCTAAAAAAACATGATATTTCCTCTAAAACCCCTCTCTCATTTATAGTATCTTTAACAATCACTCAAGTCTCTTTAAAACTCTAACTGGTATGAATAGGTTGGTTATGGGTTTGTCTTATTAGTTAACCCTCAAGGGTATTTTATCATGAAATATGAGTGTTACCTATTAAAATAATATATTATTAATTACCATCAAATTTTACTACATCAAAAACCCATTCATTAATTATTATCTCCCTATCTTATCCTCAAACCTTTAAATAGCTCATTTGGTCTCATGAATGGTTGTCAACAAACTGAGGTCGATCTGAGACAAAATAGTGAATATATTCACTATCAATATCACCTTGAGGATATAATTATAATATTAAATTAATTACCATGATAATTTATACCAATTTTTAATACCTAATTACCCCCATATATGCTCCATAACCACTAACTCCTCCAAGACTGGTTATATGTATTTGACTGTGTGTGTATGATTGTGTGTGTATATAGGGTGGTCGTAGCATGCAAAGGAGAGAATTTTCCTTAAAAAATAGATGAAATAATTATCAATTTTATAAATATACATTGCTCTTGAGACCTCTAATTGGTTTTAAAATAACCTTCAATACCTCTGCTAATTATTACTCAAGCTTAGAGATTGAGTTACCCTTCAAATAGGCTTGTTTGTGATTTGTGAGGTTTTTGATTGCGCATTGAGTCTAATTTTATCTTGATCAAAAAAATTAAAATCCCTTTGGTCTTCATCATGACTCCATTATCTCTAAGTTTTTTTGAGGTGGAACCTATATCCCATTTCAACATACTTTGTTCCCTCATTAGGATCAAAACTACCATGTCACTTTTGGTAGTCTATAGGTGCCTAGGTGACTGTAGGGTATACTTGACTATATTAGGTGTGCATAGAAACTCTATTCATTTTTTTATGTTTCATAAATATATTTTAACTTAATTTAGAGTTAATTGGGTCCAAATCACTCTTCAAACACTTCATTATCTTCATGACCTCTGAGGTACACCTCATATTGCATTTTGGTTGTGTGAATATAAGTAACCCTCAAATCCTGACTGTAGGTGGGTTTAAGACATTTAAATCACACCAATTATCTTCTAAAAAACTCATGTAAATTTAATCTCCACTTTATTTTCAATGTTTTCATACACTCCAACTTCTCCTTCATGAAGCCTATTTTAACTTACACCTCCAAGACATGGTTGTAGGTGAACTTTTAGTGTTTTATATGGACTGAGGGGACTACCATTCTACCTTAATTAGATTATTAATACCTCTTTGAAATTAATCAAGTCATCTTGGTACCTTTAATATTCATCTCACAACACTCTTATTACATCTTTGCCTAATATTCAAGAAGTTCATGTCACATAGAGGCTTGACTATGTTCTTCCTTCCTTGTATTTGGTTGTAGGTGATGATTCAACAAGGTTTAAGGTTTTATAAAATATCTCCATGACCATAATGATTTGTAACACCATTTATCTTTATAAAAATATTGGATTCATGATGTGAATTTGGATAGGTATTGATATTTTCATATGATGGGATATATGAAATTGATAATGGAATACTAAGCTCATAATAATGGTGAATGATAGTGACAAAGTCATGAAAATGGAATGAAATATAAGGGATGGAAAGGAACATTAATCCACAATCCAAAATATCCTTAAAGGATAATATCTACCTCTATGACTATGCCTTAATATAATATACCATTTTAGAGGCTCTTTATGAATCATACACAATGGAACAAGGAAACCTAGGATTCATAAAACTACCTTAACATATGTTAAACTACGACTATAAGGATGTTGAGGATAGATTGTATTGCCTCTAGACTATCATATACTTTGATTAAGACTGAGAAACATGAATAGTGACAAATTTACATGAATTATACCTCTCATATATTCACTTACTCTATTTTTAACATCTTAAAACCATCATGAATTGTATAACCATCTTCAACTCGCTTGTAGATTGCAAGTTGGAAATGTGTGTCTTATTTAGATATATATACTACACACATATGAGATGAGGATTTATAATGATATTAAAATGCAGATTATACTCTTAAAAATCTCTAATATCTTCCATTTTGCTATCACCATACTCAGGAAAGGAGAAAACTTGCAAAACTGGTTCCTTGCTTGAATCGAGAATGCATTATGAGTGCCTTATCTTGTTAAGGATTGCTCATAAAGGAGAGAGATCCAAAATAAGAAAAAATTACTAGAGATATAATCTCTCTAAGGTCCCTTCCACTTCCCAAAATTATATATCTTTATATTCTCTCTCATGATCATACCATCTACAAATCTGAAGGGCTCTATTGGGTTGCATAGAAGCTAGTGGTGTTTGAGGATTGGTTTTGAGTTTGTTTGAGATAATTTTGCCATGAATCATCTATAAAAAACCTATCATGAATCTACCTTTAAATTATTGATCTCCACTATCCAAAAAAGTCTGTATAAGTTTGTACATCTTGTAAAAAATGGTTGAAAACTCTATTTTGCCTATGTTTTTTCCATATTTCAAGCTTGGAACCACCATTTTAGGGAAACATGAAGGAAATTTTATGTAAAAAGGAATTATTGTAGCATAAATTTTCACCATTGGATAGGGTTATTTATTCTCTCTCCCATTGATCTACACTATGGGAATAACCCCAGGCTATGGGTATCCTATGATGGGGCTAAACCTCTGAAGAAGGTTGACTTCTTGATGGATCACTTATACTAATGTTTGCACTAAGAAAATGGTTAGAAAAGTGGAAAGGGATCCTCATAAATTTAACTATGGGATACACCAAATTAAAATTAGGATCTCATAAACTTTAACCCACATTATATCAACATAAGACAATAGTAGTTCATACAATCTCATAATCTAGCTAATTGCATAAGTATTTCATAAACTAGGTTAAGGAAGCAATGAATGAAAACCAAGAGGATTTATAAGACTCATAAATATCTCACATCAATGTAAGAAAAAGAATTAATTCAAACCTAAAACTAACTTTAAAACACCTTAAAAGAGGTAAGAAAGAAGGACAATGGATATGGAAGAATCTCCTTCACAAGGCCATCATGCACAAGCTTACTAAACACTAATCCAAGATAAGAGATAGGTAAATAAAGTCCTTTATAGAATAAAAAAGTAGTTATTACAAGTTTTTATAGGATTTAGCCTTATAAAATGAGAGTCTCTTCTCTTCTAAAATTGGGAGAATCCTTGTGAGAATCTAAAATCTGAGAGAGAGCTTACAAATGGAAAGAATGGGTAATATATAAAAAAATGAAAGAAAGAGAGGAAGATCATGCATCAAAAAATAAATCAATGAGTTATCACCACCTATATTGAAATCTTCACCATGTTTTAATCTAATTATAACTAATCCTTCATCAAGAAATCAACCTTCATTTTCTCTAATAGTCTTCAAGCTCTTCTCATTGGCTGAGAGATCCATTAGAAGACAAGGGTTTTTTTTGTAGATAATTAGTCATGATCCTTTCAAGGAAGAAAGATCCCTAATATCTTAAAAACATCCAATGCTCTAAATTATTTATCTAATCCCCAAATCCCATTGATTTTCTCTTCTATTCCATCTCTCACCTACTTTCATTATGAGGACAAATTACTCATACCTTGAATCTATTAGAGCCATGTGTTTTATTAATTTTTGAATATTGGAGTTATATTCCTAAATAATAAAGGGGATGAGTATATGTAAATCAATAATTAATGTGTCTTAATTATCCTAATGATTTTTTTAAATAGATATGTATTTTTTTTTCAAAAATAGTAAGAAGTGTAAAGAAATCAAACTTAGCTTATTCTAGGTTGAAACAGATAAGTTAGGATCTAGAAATTTTTGTGTAGGGATGATAGAATATCATAAGCAGGCCATAGAACTCTATTTTTAGATTAGATAGGAGTGCAAAACTTAAAAAACCCAAATACTTGGTATTTTAGTCCACTTTTTAGCATTGTTATCCATTTTTGGTGTTGTTTTCCACTTCTGGCACTATTATCTTGGTGGTCTAGCTTTCTTGGGTTTTGTTTGATAGGCTTGTGACACCCTAGCAGTGAAATATCAAAGCCTAATTTTTTGTAAAGCTCACTATGTGTCTAATTTAATATTAAAAACCCTTAGGAACTCTTGGTACTTGAACTTAAATAGCAAACTTGGAAAAGAGAGAATGGGTTAGTCTATAAAGGATACGTTGGATGCACTTCACACCCTATGTGTGGCCATGTTGCCTACATACCCATATTTTGAAGAGGGATCAAGTTAATTTAGTTCTCCCATTTGAAGTGTTTGGTGTAATTGTGTGATTTATGTAACTATAATTCAAAATTATAATGTATTTTAGATGACTAGGGACTGGTATGAGTGCTTGGATAGGCTTGAATTGGTTTTGCAAGGTTGTATGCAGAAAATAAGGAAGAGTGCTTGAGTGTACTTACTTTTATTCTTACTTATTTCCTATGAATGAGTTCCAACCCCTATAAATATAATTTTAATGACATTTTATAGGGAAACTAATGATCATTGGTTAAATGAACTTGTATTAGGCTGACTGGGAAAAAAGATAAGGAATCAGTAAAACCTGACCATTAGAGGTAAAAATGAACTTAGACAACAACATCAAAATAAGACACCCCTAAATTTTTGTGCTCCTATCCAAATTAGGCACTATTATCCTAGGAGGATGACCCTTGGGGGTGTGGATCTAGGTCCAAGAGTGTTACTTGGGTTTGAAAAAGTTAATTTTGAGAAGCTACAGGTGATTGGAAATTAGTGAAAGTCTAGTCGAGAAGGGTTGAGTGAGAAAGAAAGAAGACCTATAGGTTGGGTGCTATTAGTCATACCTAAATCATCCAATTTTGTATTTTATATGATTCTATTTGCCTCCTTTTTATTCTAGTGATGCAGAAAAGTGAAATACTAGGATTAAGGAAAAATAGAAAGCATACCTAAACTTACCTGTAAAGAAAAATCTCTTGAAGTTGTTGGATGTTGGATGTACATAGAGAGAGCATGTTATGATGTGTGAATCTATAAATAAAAACATAAAGTAGATCATTTCTTACTATATATGTTACATCTAAAATAATAATATACAAAAGTTGAGTAAAGGAAGAGGAGGAATGAATATACCTCACCAGGTATGTGGACCAATATAAAACCTATTGTGATCCTAAATTGTGTTATGTATATGTTAAATCAAGAGTAATATCAAGAATGGAGCTAAGTGCTCAATTCCCCTAAACATAGCTCAGGAATGTAAAGTTTGACCCTTTAGATCCATCATTGCCAACTATGTGAAATTATCAAATCATGCATGTGCAAATTGATGTCTAGAATGTGTGTCCAATCCCTTTGAATAGGTGGCTCAAGAATATAAATGTTGGCCCTTTAGATCCATCATTACCCCATGAAGTGAAAATATGAAGTGATACCTATATATAATAAATGTTATATGAGATGGCTCATGGATCCCATGAATGTATTATAAATCTAACACTATGGCATGGATAGCCAAATGTGTGCTAGAAACTAGGCCACTCTTGGCCATTTTGAAATATGGAGATTAGGCTTGTATGAAATCCACTCCAAAACTGATGTTTTAGTCTTATATGAAATCCAACTTAGGAACTCAAGTACTTAAAAAGATAAACTTGTATGAAATTTTAACTCAAATGTGATGCTAACCACCTACAGATGGTGTAAGACACGTAACTAATGAGAATGCCTGGAATAAACTAAACTCAAAAATAAAATAAGATCAATGTGCCATGCACATTGACCCCAATCATTGATGATTAGAACATGGATTATGATCTGGAAGTTATGCCAATTGCCTAATCTGAACTGAAAGTGAGAACCATCATGTTGTGCATAATAGCCCTTTGTATCTAAGATAAATATGCTGACTATTTTGAATGTGGTTGTTTTGATTTCTAGGAGATTTTATTTCTATGACAAAGCCCCTATTTGATTCCCCCTCTTCTGAGGGTAGGAATGATGAACCTATAATGACTACCCTCAAAATAAAAGAGTCCTATAAGTGTGTTAATTCTAAAAAGATATATGATATAGCATTTGATGTTTGACAATATGTTTCAAGATATATAAATGTTTATATCAAGATATTATTAGATCAATAGGGGTATTGCTAGATAGATATAACAATGTAAGATCATATACAATGTACTAAACTAGAAATGTTAATTTTTAGTTATTAATTGGAGGGATGGAGCATGATGTCCATCATGGCATCTAAGAAAGCAAATAAAATGCATGATATGGATCATGACATTATACACATTTGACAATAAATATGCAAACAATCAAGAATCAAGAAGCATACTAGATGGGCCAAGGGTCCATGTAAATAGGGGACATGGGCACATGTCACTCAAACTAGAAACAAGCATGAAAGGCATGTCCAAATGCCTCATACACACACAAGTGAAATAATTAAAATTGGCACACAAGCCATAGGCACAAAGAGTAGTAAAAAAAAAGACATTGGAAAATATCCTAAGGCACACACATAAAAAAGAAGTAAAGGACATTGGAAAATGTCCCAAGGCATAAGCAAGAAACAAATAGGAACTGGAAAATACAATCACATAAGTTATGCTAAACAAGAAAAGAAAGCATGTAATAGATGGAAGGATACAAGCACATCTAAATAATCAAATAAAAATGTGAGAATATGCAAAACATGTGTAGTATAAGACTAGGTATATGCTAAGAGATACACAAGTGCTAAATACTAGTGAGATGTTGATATAGTATTATATGTAAGCTATAAATTAATGTACATCAACATGATAACTCAGAGTTTGTATTATATAAATGACATAACATGGATGGTGTAGTCATGGATAAGATGCCCGTAGTGGGTATATATAAAAATGTATGTCTCAAATGTAAAAGTTGGAATGTCCCCTTTATGAGTAGAATGAAGCAATCAAATAATTAGATACCACTGCACACACTCAAAGAAGATCAAGTGAAGCATGGTAATGTATAAAAACCATCATATAATATCATGAAATAGAAAATATAAGTCATAGCATGATACTAGTATTGTAAACATGGATGATGCATACAATCAAAAAATGTTTTTAGTGTTTTTGTATTTTGAAGTGTTATGTTGTTTTTGTATTTTTGAAAATATTTGAACTATGTACAATCAAGAAAAAAAGTTTATATACAATTAATGATGTAAATAAAATGTGTACAAGTATATACATCCTAATATAAAATACTATGCTGGTGGTGGGAAGGGATACAAACATGGAGCCTATTATGGATTAAAATGGAGGAAAAGATCTCATCCATCATCAAATGCATCAAGATCATCATCATAACTATCATCATATTCTAAAAATGTTGTGTATGTGATGTCATCATGTCAAGGGTAAATTGAGGGTTACTCTAGTGGTGGAGATGTTGGTTCTACACTTGAATGTTTAACCCTGTTGGTAAGTGACTTTAGTGGAAGTGGTGGAGTTGATGCTACTACTAGTGCTATAATATGAATAATACCTTGATCTTTTAGTTTATTCAATCTTTGTTTTAATGTTTTTCATGATTTTATATCATGGTTTATAATCCTATGAAAAGTAAAAAATGGGTGACCATCCTGCTATGTCAATCTATTGATAGATCTATGTCGTACTATAGGTAGTGTGATCAACGCATGATCAAGTAGTGTCTATAACATGAACTAAGGCTAATTTTCTGTGCTACCTACCTAAATATGAATAACTAACTTCTTATCTACAAAATTAATCATGTGGAATGTATGTGCCAAGTGAGGTACCTATGGTTGTGAGTGTGGAGTATATCCTAATAGTGTAGTGCTAGATGTTAAAAATGATGTAGGATGTGGGATGTGATCTCTAGAGTTATCTTGGTACTCTCTTAGTCTAATTGGTGTAAAGCTTAGTCCACAAAAATAGTCATTTATGAGTGTGGGTTATGTATCATCATCTGAAGAAGCTTGTGAATCTATATCAATATCATGTACATATGGTGATTCTAAATTTACCACAAGGGGTAATTGTGTTATATGAGTCTCATTAACTGTAGTAGTAGAAGAAAGCATTGCTACTAAAACATTTGTAATTGGTGGAGTAACTATGGAATAAACTATAGTTGTTGGTATGGTTGTTAGTGATGGTGGATGTGTAACAGGTGTCAAAAATGTAACTAATGAAGTAACTGGAATGGTTGGAGTTACAATGACTAGCAAAAGAACTGGTATTGATGGTGTTATTATGAGTGTGATTTCTAAATATTGGAGTTATATTTATAAATAATAAAGGGGATAAGTAAATTTAAATTAGTAATTAATGTGTCTTAATTAGCCTACTAATTTGTTTAAATAGATATGTATTTTACTTTATCCAAAAATAGTAATAAGTGTAAAGAAATCAAACTTAGATTATTATAGGCTAAAACGGATGAGGTAGGATCTAGAGATTGATGTGTAGGGATGGTATACTTTCATAAATAGGGCCCATAACTCTATTTGTGGATTGGATAGGAGTGTCAAACTCAAGACACCCTAATACTTGGCACTGTAGTCTACTTTTTGACATTGTTATCCACTTCCAATGTTGTTGTTTACTTTTGGCACTATTTTCTTAGTGGTCTGACTTTTTTGGGTTCTATTTGATAGTTTTGTGACATCCTAGTAGTAAAATATCAAATCCTAATTTTTTGTGAATCTTATTGTGTGTCTAATTTAATCTTAAAAACCCTTAGGAACTCTTAGTACTTCAAATCAAATAGCAAACTTGAGAAAGAGAGAATGGGTTAGTGTGTAAAGAATATGTTAGATGTACATCACACCTTATGTGTGGGCATGCTGCCTATATACCAATACTCTTAAGAGGGATCAAGCTAATGTAGTTCTCCCATTTTAAGTAATTGGTGTAATTATGTGATATATACAACTATAATGTGAAACTAGAATGTAATTTGGATGATTAGGGACTGGTATGAGTTCTTAGATAGGCTTGAATTGGTTTTAGAAGGCTTTATGAAAATAATAGGGAAGAGGGATTGAGTGTACTTGTTTGTATTCTTGCTTCTTTCCTAAGAATGAGTGCCAACCCCTCTAAATAGATTTTGAATGGCCTTTTATAGGAAAACTAATGATCATGGGTTAAATGAACTTGTATTAGGCTGATAGGAAAAAAGATAAGGAATTAGGAAAACCTAACCATTAGAGGTAAAAATGAACTTGGGCAATAGCATTGGAAATAAGACACCCTTGAATTTTGGCACTACTATCTAAATTGGGTGATACTATCCTAAGAGGATCATCCTTAGGGGGATGGATCTAGGTCTGAGAGTGCTGCCTAAGTCTCAAAAATCTAAGTCTAAGAAGTTAAAAGTGACTAGGAATTAATGAAATTCTAGTCAAGAAGGGTTGAGTGAGCAAGAAAGAAAACCTATAGGTTGGGTGTTATTAGTCATACCTAAGTCATCCAATTTTGCATTTTATATGATTATACCATGGCATGTCTACTTTGAGTGGTGATAAGTACCTTCTTTATTGAGGATATATCCATGTTGATAAATGAGACATTTTTCCATAACCATATATCTACCCCATTTCAATAACTAAACATAGGTTTATTATAGGTGAAAACCAATCTCATTTATTGGTTTTCATATAGCTATCATATCAAAAAAAAACCTACAATCCATATAGATTTGTTCTTGATCTCTATTAGGTATAAATAGACCTATTCTACCTTTAAATCTTATACAAACTGAGAAGTCTTTGAACATGAGGATCTTCCTTTTAAGAGAGCAACAAATACAACCTCAAAATAATCTTGTAATTTTTTAGAATGGGGTTAATAGGTTATAAATCATCAACTAGAGATCCTATCTAAGCTTTGATGGTGATATAGCTTCATTATTAACCACCTTGACTATATGAATACATCTTCTTGTGACATTTAATCAAGCTCTAATGGTGATAGGATGATCCCTATAAGAATTGCTTCTATTTTGACCTAGGTCTCAATTGTTCTTTATGAAGTCCCTAGCTTTCAACTTTTGACATTGGCCATCGATTTTGATATGGGCCTTCTATATTAAGAAACTTACATGTTGATCCTCAAGATTCTAAAATCATTCCATCTACTTCCATGCTTGTGCCACATGGTGGCCTCATGTTTAATCTAAGCTCTATTGACTTATTGACCTCACTCATACCATTGATATTTTTTTGTATGAATTAACATGTGTAATAGATCTTCTACCAGTTTAATGTGTTTAAGATACTTGGTAGCTTTGTGCTTATCTTTAAGATTCATTGACCTTTTGACTTTGAGATCACCATTAGATCTACTTTATACGATTGCATCCACTTTGTTGATCTTCTTGGACCCACTGGCCTTGTCAGTTGATGCTCACCATTAGATCTAGATTTTGCTCCCAAGATTTTGACACTTGTTAGCTTTATCTTTATCCTTAAGAACATTTGAAATCAAATGGATAATTTACATAGCTTTAACTTAACATCTGCATGCACGTTTTACTCTACAAGTATAACTTTAAAGGATTATATCTTGAGATAAAAAGCTCATCAAGACATGAAGTTTACATAGGATGATATAGGCATGAATAAATTCATGTCCATGTGATCCTTTGGGCTTTATTGATCCCCTAAGTGCATAAATCAAATGTGCAACTAGACTGGCTTATTTGTCCCTACATGATGTGCTCATGATGGTCTAGTTCTTTTAGAATTGTCCAAGAAATTATTGTCCATTTAGAAGGCTCCAATGAACCTCTAAGGCTTTATTTAACCTGATTCATGCCCTGAATGCTTGAAACACCATGAGAACCTATTGGTAATTTTTTACTTTGAAACTCTACACCTGTTTCAAGACTTGCTTCTCAAAGATTAATAAAACACACTTTAATCTTGCTTAAAGTGTTTCAAAAGTTTTTTAAGCTACATGTGATTCTTGGACCACTCATTCCATTTAGAACTATATTTAGCTCATCCATTTAGGCAAAATATTTTTATTTAGGCCAAAATTTTCCAACATCTTTGGTGAATCATAGGGAAGCATGCTTGGTATGATAGAGAACCCAGACTAGTTACCTTATTTGATCCATTGGGCATGGAGTCACAAGTCTTTGCTCTTATCTAACATGAAATGATGTAAGGTTTCCCCTCTAGATAAATTAATGTTGAAGCAATAGGAATAACAAGAAACAAAACAAACAAATTGTCTAAGGTACTTTGGAAAAGGAAACACATAATAGGAAAAGAGTGTACATAAGGCACTTAGAGGAAAATAAGAAAACTATTTTAATGTGTATACGGCTATAAATTAAAATTATTTCCCTCATGGATAAAATGTAAAATATTTAAAATAACTCACTTATGGTGAACCAAGATGGAAAACACCTTTTTTTTGAGAGCTCATGATAGGTGAGCTAATATGCCTAATTACTGACTCTTTTGGCATCCTCTCAAGTGCATGAAATGGGACAAACATGTCTCTGATATAGACATATTCATCCATTTCTTCAAGGCTTGATAAAAAATGGACTATAATATCACCTAAAACCTCATCATCTATTGGCTCCTTTGAACATGAAGGTTGATTGTCTAGGCTTAGGCAAAAAAGCTCTAAATCATCCCAAAAGGTAGCTTCCTCTTGGTCATCTAAGATAATGCTAACTTCAACACCATCCCTTATTTACTTACTTTGAAAGGAGTGAAATAGTAGGTCATCAACCCATCCAAGGTTCAAAATTTCATGTTCTTATGGCTCTAGATCTAACCATTCTCCTTCATTCTTGAAGACATCAGCACTACCTTTAATAGACAATTCATCTTGAGACTGGTTAGATTCTTCAACCTGATCTTCAAGTTCATTTTCATACTTTAGAGGAAGAATAGGTTGTTTTATAACCTCTACTTTGTCTATGAAGTCATGGTATAATTGTTTCCATAATTCATCCTGATCCTCCTTTTTCTCTATTTCTTCTTCACACTAATTTATGACTTCTTCAACTTGATTAGTTAACTGGTTGACTACTGTAACCACATCAATTTCTAGATTTTACTTATCCTTATATTTAACCCCATTTAATGTAATCTCTTAGAACAAATAAAAATCACCTTTTTTCTCAATTTTAACCTAAATACCCATTTTTTCAAATATGAAGGCATCAATACTGCCTTTAGGCTCTAATTCATCAATGTCAAATCCATGTCACAATAGTTGGTCCAAACCTGATTTATTTTGCTCTAAATAGAGTGTGTTGCATATCATGATCTCTTAATCATAGATACTTTTGTTTTATTATTTAATTTTACCTATGCTTATAATATCCTCCTCTATTCTTTGTAAAATAGGCTCTTTATCTAAGAGGGATATGGTGGGAGGGTGAAGAAGTTTACCTCACTTGTAACTTAGGAGAGTATCCTTCCAACTAGGGACTTTAATGGCTCTCTTTGGTGGCTCTTTGGTAAGGGAGATAGATTCATGGAACTTTTGTATGATGAGCTTAGTGAGCTAAACTAACACCCCTTTTTCTTGAATTGGTTCCTAAACTACCTCAGCTAGTACTTCCTCTCTCTTATTTGAGCCCTCCTTGATTGATTTCCATGAGGGGAAATCATAAGGCTGGCTACCTTCTCCTTTTCCTAAATGGGTATGGGAGAGGGTGGTTTCACAAGAGAGGGTATGACATAGTCAGGGTCATTGACATAGGAGAAGATCCAATATGGGATGGCTTGATGTTCCTCAATTAAATGGTTCTTAATGATTGGCTTGACTCTTAATAGAGATGATTTTTGACAATGTGGGATAAGGGGATGGGTTTGAGAATGAAAAAGAGTATGAGATGGAAATTGGGCTATAGGGTTGGCTAATCTCATTCCTAAGAGCAACTGATAGTTATTTTCTTTTCTAGCATGGTCTCGCCTAACCAAGCATTCTTCTTGAAACCTCAACTCTTTATCCTAAACATAAGCTTAGAGTTCAAGATTATTTTGTTGCCTATATTACTATTATTCCCTATCAACCTCTCTTAATTATTTTTCAATATGAATCCATATCTCCTTAAGGCTCTTTTTGGGTTGACTAGAGAGGCAAATTCTAATAAGGTTGATACACTGAATCTTAAGGGCCATTTGGGGTAAATCCATGAACATTGCTAACTTGATATAAAGGATAAAGAATGAAATAACATGTATTTTTATCAAATGGGTGATGATAAATACTAAATAATGGTGATTAAGAACTTCAGCTACTTATACCAACTGATGTTCATAGTGGAGTCAACATTGGTGTTTTCACATGTGCTTTCAAAGGTTGATTGCACTGAAAGGCAACACCAAGAACCTTTCAATGAGATTCATATTGTAGTAAAGTCCCACTAATCATGCCAAAAACTATTTTAGAATCAATTTGAATCCTTGGAGAGGGTTCTTTAGGATCTCTCTAATTTAACTACACTATGGGAATAACCCCAAGCTATGGGTATCCTATGATGGGGTTGAACCTCTAGAGAAGGTTGTCTTCTTCTTGATGGATCACATATACTAATTTTTGAATCAACAAAAGGGTTAGAAAGGTGGAAATGGATCCTTATAAATTTAACTAGGTGATGCACCAAATTAAAATGAGGCTCTCATATGCTTTTACCCACACTAGATCAGCATAAGACAATACTAGCTCACACAATCTCATAATTTAGCTAATTGCATAAGTATTTCATAAACTAGGTTCACAAAGCAATGAATGAAAACCAATAGGAGTTATAAGACTCACATCAATGGCATAAAGAACACTAATTCAAACCTAAAACTAACTTGAAAACACCTTAAAAGAGGTAAGCAAGAAGGACAATGGATATGCTAGAATCTCCCTCACAAGGCCATCATGTACAAGCTTACTAAACATTAATCTAGGGAAAGAGATAGGTAAATAAATTCCTTTATATCATCAAGAGGTAATTCTTAAAAAATTTAATAGATTCTAGCCTTATCAAATCAGAATCTATGTTCTTTCAAAATTGAAAGAGTCCTTGTGAGAATCTAAAATCTAAGAAAGAGCTTAAACATTGAAAGAATGGGCATTATATATAAAAAGGAAATAAAGAGAGGAAGAGCATACATCAAGAAATCAATGAATGATATATCACCACCTTTCTTAAAATCTCTACCACATTGTAATCCAATCAAGACTGATCTTTCATCAAAAAATTAGCCTTCATTTACTCCAAAATTCTTTAATCTCTTCTCATTAACTGAGAGATCCACTAGAAGACAAGGGTTTGTTTTGTAGATAATGAGTCATGATCCTTTCAATTAATAAACATCCTTAAGATATAAATATCATCAAATGCTCCAACTACTTTCTCCAATCCCCAAATTCCCTTGCTTTGATCTTCTATGCCATCTTTTAATTGCTTTCATTATGAGGACAAAGTCATCACACCTTGAATCTATCATATCCATGCCACGTCTACTTTGAAATGTGGTAAGTACCTACTTTTTTGAAGATATATCCATGTCAATAGATGAGACATTTCTCTATAACCATATATTTTCCCCATTTTAATATCTAAACATAGGTTTATTATAGGTGAAAACCAATCTCATTTATTGGTTTTCATATAGTTATCCTATTGAATAAAATCATACATGCCATGTAGCTTTGTTATTGATCTATATTAGGTTTGAAAAGACCTATTATACATTTAAATCTTGTGGAAACTATATACATTAAAATCTTGTGGAAACTAAGAAGTCTTTGCACACATGGACCTTCCTTTTAAAAGAGAAATGAACACAACCATGAAATAATCCAACAATTATTTAGAATGGGGTTGACAAGTTTTAAATCATCAACCAAAGGTATTATCTAAGCTTTAACAGTAATGGAGCTTCATTATTAATCACCTTGAATATATGACTAAATCTACTCATGACATTTGATCAAGCTCTAATGGTGATATGATGATCCCTAAAGAACTTTATTTTTTATGAAGTCCTTAACTTTAAAATTTTGACATTAGCCATCTATTTTGATCTGAGCCATTGAGATATAGACACTTGTAAGCTACACATTGATCCTTAGGATCTTGTAGTCTGTCTATTTGCTTTTGCACTTGTACCATGTGGTAGCCTCACATTTAATCTAATCTCTATTGAATTATTAACCTTGCTCACACCATTGATCTTTATCTATATAAATGAATGTGAGCCATATATATTCTACTAGTTTAACATTTTTAAGACACTTGGAAACTTCTCACTTATCTTAAGGATTCATTGACCTTTTGACTTCAAGCTCATCATTAGATATACTTTGTATGATTACACCCATTGTGTTGATTTACATAGACCCATTGGACTTATCAGTGATGCTCAACTTTGGATCTAGATTCTAATCCTAATATTTAGGCATTTTTCATATTTGTATTCATCCTTAGGAACATTTGAATTCAAATAGTTATTTATTGCAACTTTAACTTGATGTTTGTGCATACATTTCACTCTGTAAGTCTAAATTTAAAGGATTATATATTGAGATAACAAGCTCATAAAGACATGAAATTTACAAATTATGATCTAGGCATGAATAAATTTATGTCTACATAATCATTTGAGCTTGACCAATCTCCCAAGTGTATAAATCAAATGTGTAACCAAACTGGCATGTTTGTCCCTGTGTGACATGCTCATGATGGTGTAGCTCTTCTAGACTTTTGTAATAAATTTTTGTCCCTTTATAAGGATCCAATAAACCTATAAGACTTTTTACAACCTAATTCATGCCCCTGAATGCTTGAAATAGCATGAGAACCTACTGGTCTTTTTTCACTTTATAACTCTAGACCTATTTCAAGACTTGCTTCTCAAAGATCAATAAAACAAACTTTAATCTTGATTAAAGTGTTTCAAAAAAATTTCAAGATACATGTGATATTTAGACCACTCATTCTATCTAAAAATATATTCATCTCATCCATTCAGGTAGAAGCTTTGTAAGTAGGCCAAAATTACCCAACAAGCATCCCCAAATAAGAAACACATTTTAGAGAGAAAAAAGGAAGAATATTTCACACGTGGGAATGCTTTTGATGGCAAAGCAACCTTATAGGATCATAAAAAAATACATATTCAAAGCATGAACCATTTAACTAATCAATATAAGGACCATGCCAATGATTTAAATATGTTATTGATGTTTTATTAGCTTTATAAGGTCAAAATATGTCTTTGAAAGACCAAAACCTTCTTCAATCCAATATACACATAGCCTTCAAAGGAATATTTTCCAATGAGTATCATGAAAATTAACATATAGCCTTCTTAAAAAATTTCAATGAAGATTTTATATATCTTGACCACACTTTCAAAACTTACAGTCATCCCCATACCTTGAATATATTATCCTGGAGAATATAATGGTGAGTCATCAGGTACCATCTTCACCATCTCCATCAAGGCATTTTAGATCATAAATCCACTTCAAACCATCATCAAGACATATAAATATACTAAAACATCATAGGGGTACTCAACATAAGTTGAAACTGAAACATGACCATGACAAGACAATGAGACTCACTCCCTTCACTTGAAAATCAAAGACCATGGGGGTGATTTAAAGATGTTAGTGATGCTTTATTGGCCTTACAAGTTCAAAATGTGTCTTTTCAAGACCACAACCTTATTTTATCCAATATACACATAGCCTTCAAAGGAATATTTTCCAATAAGTATCATGAAAAGTACCTTATAACCTTCTTTAAAAGTTTCAATGAAGATTTTATAGATCTTTACCACTCTTTCAAAACTTACAATCATCCCCATACCTTGAATATACTAGATAATAAAATCGTGAGTCATCATGTTCCATCTTTACCATCTCCATCAAGGCATTTTAGATCATAAATCCACTTCAAACCATCATTAAGACATACAAAGATACTCAAACATCATAGGGGTACTTAACACAAGTTGAAACTGAGACATGACCATGACAAGACATTGAGACTTACTTCCTTCACTAGACAATCAAAGACATCATGATGATCAAGCATATCATCTAAGGGCCTAAGACATATAGGATATATGATGATCACAAGAAGACTCTATGACACCTCTAACAGCATTGAATGACTTCAAGAAGTAATTAGAAGACATCATCACTCAGGATATCACCATGTTGAGGCTTAGGTAAATGCCATGAAATTTTTTTAGTTATAAGGGTTGGTATTTGGCCTTGGGAGGCCAAATTGCCAACATTTTTGGTGACTCATAGGTTTTGACGAGCTTTCTAGTCAAGGGAACCCACTAAATTTTCATGACAATGATGGTCTTTAAACATGACAACATAGTTTTGATGACTCTGCCAAATAATTAGAACTTATGACACTTTATGACTATAATAAACAATAAGACTCAATAGAAAAAACAAAAGAAATACACCTAACCTAAGGAAAACAACAAGACAACAAAGCTACAAAAAAAAACAAACTAAACTTGTGGTGACTACATTTATTAAATCAAGACAAAACAAACTAAAACAACTAACCTAATATCAAATTATTTCCTCTAGGATCAAATGGAAAACTTGATTGATCACTATGGCACCATGAGGTTTGGTTTCAAAATATTGATAGCTCCCAATTGTAACTAAGAGCATAAGCATGTTCATGGCCTCTTGGGTAAATAGATGGACCTTATTCTTATACTCTCAAGTGCATGGATTGGACATGTGAATCAAGCGCCCAATCATACTCCTCCCATATCTATCTTTCTTGCATCAACAATGCCAATTTTGTGTCAGTCATAAACTACTGATGGGAATGTTGGATAGTTTGAGGTTGCTCTTATGTTATAGCTAAAAGGTTAGATTTTAAGAGAGGTGCATTTAGTTTCATGACTTCTTGAGGCCACTTGAGTTTAGTTCCACCTTCCAAGAGTGAAGAGACATCTGTATGTATAGTGAGGAGTTGATAATCTTGCTTAAAAATCTCAAACAAGTCATCTTCTGATAAGATAACTTCCTAGAATGGTGTGCTTGGAAGGTTGAATCCTTATTTCTTAATGGAACTACTTCTCTCAATCTGAATTGAATCACTTTCAAGTAAAGAATATCCTAATTTGATGATCTCAAATAAGTCCATAGATTGGTTCTCATATATCTCAAGTATGATTGGACTCTCTTTAATTTGAATAGTATAAGGTACAGGAGTAAACACATCATAATTTAAAATAGCACATTCTTAAACATGTTTATGGGGCTATAAGTTAATCTCTACTATCTCTAATTGGTCACTTGAAGTTCCTTCATCTTTAACATTAACTTGATGATCTTGCATGCTCTCAAAGTCACCTTGTCCATCATCTTCATTGGTTGGCTTGCACTTGTATATTGCAATTACTACAAATTCTTGAGGAGTGTTATGATGGAGAGAAGATACCATATGATCAAGAAGAACTTGGGAACCATATTCTTCTTCCTCAATTGAAACCTCTTTCTCTTATGTCTCAAATTTTACTTACATCTCATCTTATAGCCTAGTAACCTTTTATATTGCATCCTCTTTTGTATTATGAAAGACTGATTCACACTTATCCTTATCAACAGGTATCCCAATGATGATTTCCTCTTCATTCTCATTCAAATAAAGATATATCAATGTTGATAGATGAGACATTTCTCCATAACCATATATCTACCCCATTTCAATATATGAACATAGGTCTACTATAGGTGAAAACCAATCTCATTTATTAGTTTTCCTATAGTTATCCTATCAAAGAAAATCCTATAAGCCTTATAGATTTGTTATTGATATCTATTATCTATAAATAGACCTATTCTACCTTTAAATCTTATGAAAACCAAGAATTCCTTGCACACAAGGATCTTCCTTTTAAAAGAGCAATGAACACAGCCATAGAATAATCTTGTAATTTTTAGAATGGGGTCGATATGTTCTAAATCATTGACCAAAGATCCTATCTAAGTTGTAATAGTGATGGAGCTTTGTTATTAACTAACTTGACTATATGACTATGTCTACTTGTGACATTTGATCGAGCTCTAATGGTGATAAGATGATCCCTGTAAGACTTGCTTCTATTTTGACCTAGGTCACAATTGTTCTTTATAAAGTCCCTAGCTTTCAAGTTTTGACATTGGCCATCTATTTTGATCTGATCCTTTGATATATAAACACTTGTTAACTATGCATTGATCCTCAAGATCTTGCATTCAATCCATATGCTTCTACACTTGCACCATGTGATGGCCCATTATTTAATTTGAGCTCTATTGACTTATTAACCTCTCTCACACCATTGATATTTCTATGTATGAATTAATGTGAGCCATATATATTATACTAGTTTAACATGCTTAATACACTTGGTAGCTTCTTGTTTATCTTAAAGATTCGATGACCTTTTGACTTTGAGCTCACCATTAGATCTACATCGTATGATTGCACACATTTTATTGATCTACCTAGACCTATTGGCCTTATCGGTCAATGCTCAGCTTTGGATCTAGATTATTATCTAAATATTTGGAAACTTTTCATATCCACATTCATCCTTAGGAACATTTGAATTCAAATGGTTATTTTTCACAACTTTAACATGACGTCTGTGCACATGTTTCACTCTGTAAGTCTAAATTTAAAGGTTTATATCTTGAGATAGAAATCTCATCAAGATATGAAATTTAAAGAGGATAATATAGGTATGAATAAATTCATGTCTACATGAGCCTTTAGGCTTGACCAATCTCCCAAGAGCATAAATCAAATGTGTAACTAGATTAGCATGTTTGTCCCTATGTGACATACTCATGATTGTCTAGTTATTCTATACTTGTGTAAGAAATTTTTATCCCTTTAGAAGGCTCCAATAAACCTAAGACTATATAAAATATTATTCATTCCCCTAAATCCTTGAAACACCATAATAACCTACTAGTCTTTTTTCACTTTGCAACTTTAGACCTGTTTCAATACTTACTTCTCAAAGATCAATAAAACACACTTTAAGCTTGATTAAAGTGTTTCAAAAGTTTTTCAAGATACATGTTATCTTTGTACCACTCATTCCATCTATAACTCTATTCATCTCATTCATTCAGGTTAAATCTTTGTATGTATGCCAAAATTAGCCAATAGGCATCCTAAAACAAGAAACACATTTTAGAGAGAAAAAAGGAAGGATATTTCACATGTGGGAATGATTTTGATGGAAAAACAACCTTATAGGATCATATAAAATACATATTCAAAGCATGAAACATTTGACTAAGAAATATCAAGACCATGTGGTTGATTTAAAGATTTTAGTGATGCTTTATTGGCCTTACGAGGTCAAAATGTGTCTTTTCAAGACCAAAACCTTCTTCTATCTAATATACACATAGCCTTCAAAGGAATATTTTTCAATGAGTATCATGAAAAGTACCTTTTAGACTTCTTAAAAGGTTTTAATAAATATTTTATATATCTTGACCACACTTTCAAAACTTACAATCATCCCCATACCTTGAATATACTGAATATACTAGAGAATATAATGGTGAGTCATCAGGTGCCATCTTCACCATCTCCATCAAGGCATTTTAGATCATAAATCCACTTAAAATCATCATCAAGACATCCAAAGATATTCAAACATCATAGGTGTACTTAACACAAGTTAAAACTCAAACATGACCATGACAAGACATTGAGACTCACTCCCTTCACTTAACAGTCAAAGACATCATGATGATCAAGCACATCACCTAAGGACCCAAGACATCTAGGATATATGATGATCAAAAATAGACTCTATGACACCTCTAACATCTTTTAATGACATCAATAAGAAATTAGGAGACATCATCACTCAAGATAGCACCATGTAGAGGCTTAGGTGGATGTCATGAAAAGTTTTGCTTAGGTGAATGCTATGAAAAGTTTTTAGTTATAGGGGTTGGAATTTGGCCTTAAGAGGCCAAATTTCCAACATTTTTGGTGACTCACAGGGTTTGACTAACCTGCTAGTCAAGTGAACCCACTAAATTTTCATGACAATGATAGTCTTTAAATATGACAACATAGTTTTGATGACTCTACCAAACAATTATAACTTATGATAACTTATGACTCCAAAAAATAATAAGACTCAATAGAAACAACAAAAGAAACACACCTAACCTAAGGAAAAAAACAAGAAGAAAACAAAACAACAAAAAAAATAAACTAAACTTGTGATGACCACACTTATTGAATCAAGACAAAATCAAACTAAAACAACTAACTTGATATCAAATTCTTTCATCTAGGATCAAATAGAAAACTTGATTGATCACTATGACACCATGAGGTCTAGTTGTGACATCTTGATAGCTCCCTATTACAACTAAGAGCATAAGCATTTTCATGGCCTCTTGGTGAAATATCTAGACCTTATTATTCTAATCTTAGGTGCATGTATTATACATTTTAATCAAGCACCCAATCATACTCCTCCCATATCTATATTTCTTGCATCAACAATGCCAATTTTACATCAGTCATAAACTACTGATGGGAATGTTGTATATTTTGAGGTTGCTCTTATGTTATAGCTATAAGGTTGGATATTAAGAGAGGTGCATTTGGTTTCATGACTTCTTAAGGCAACTTTAGTTTAGTTCCACCTTCCAAGAGTGAAAATACATATGAATATGTAGTGAGGATTTAATAACCTTGCTTGAAAATCTCAAACAAGTCATCTTTTGATAAGATAACTTCCTAGAATGGTGTGCTTGGAAGTTTTACTAATTCTTTCTTGATGGAACTACTTCTCTCAATCTGAATTAAATCACCTTAAAGTAACAAATATCCCAAGTTGATGATCTCAAATAAGTCCATAGATGGGTTCTCATCTAGCTCAAGTATGATTGGACTCTCTTCCTTTTGAAAAGTAGAAGGTATAGGAGCAAGCACATCACAATTTAAAATGTCACATTCTTGAACATGTTCATGGGGCTGTAGTTCATTCTCTAATATCTCTGATTGGTCACTTGAAGTTCCTTCATCCTCAACATCAACTTGATGATCTTTCATTCTCTCAAAGTCACCTTGTCCATCATCTTCATTGGTTAGCCTGTGCTTGTGTATTACAATTCCTACAAGTTCTTGAGGACTGTTATGATGGAGGGAAGCTACCATATGATCAAGAAGATCTTGGGAACCATATTCTTCTTTCTCAATTGAAACCTCTTTCTCTTGTGTCTCAACTTTTACTTGTATTTCATCTTATAGCCTAGAAACCTCTTGTATTTCATCCTCTTTTGCATTATGAAAGATTGATTCACACCTATCCTTGTCAATGGGTGTCCCAATGATAATTTCCTCTTCATACTCATTCAAATAAAGATATATTCATGTCAATAGATGAGACATTTCTCCATTATCATATATTTACCCCATTTCAATATATGAACATAGGTCTACTATACGTGAAAACCAATCTCATTTATTGGTTTTCCTATAGTTATCTTATCAAAGAAAATACTATAGGCCATGTAGCTTTGTTATTGATCTCTATTAGGTCTAAATAGACCTATTCTACCTTTAAATCTTATGAAAACTAAGAATACCTTGCACACAAGGATCTTCCTTTTAAAAGAGTAACAAACATAGCCATGGAATAATCTACATTTTTTTAGAATGGGGTCGACAAGTTCTAAACCATCAATAAAAGGTCTTATCTGAGCTTTAACGATGATGGAGCTTCATTATTAACCACCTTGACCATATGACTACATCTAATTGTGACATTTGATTGAGCTCTAATGGTGACTGGATGATCCGTACAAGACTTGCTTCTATTTTGACCTAGGTCATAATCATTCTTTATGAAGTCCTTAGCTTTTTGGCCATCTATTTTGATCTGAGCCTTTAAGATATAAACACTTATCAACTACATGTTGATTTTTGGGATCCTATAGTTAGTCCATCTGCTTCTGCACTTCTACCATGTGGTGACCTCACATTTAATCTAAGCTCTATTAACTTATTAACCTCACTCACATTGTTGATCTTTTTCTATACAAATTAATGTGAGCCATAGATATTCTACTAGTTTAACATGCTTAATACACTTGGCAGCTTCTCACTTATCTTAAGGATTCACTAACCTTTTGACTTTGAGCTCATCATTAGATCTACTTTGTATAATTTCACACATTTTGTTGATCTACCAAGACCCACTACCTTATTAGCCAATGCTCACCTTTGGATCTAGATTATGATCCTAATATTTTGACACTTTTCATCTCCACATTCATGTTTAGGAAAATTTCAGTTCAAATGGTTATTTTTCATAGCTTTAACTTGATGTTTGTGTGCACATTTCACTTTGTAAGTCTAAATTTAAAGGCTTATATCTTGAGATAGTAAGTTCATCAGGACATGAAATTTATAGATGATGATCTAGCATGAAAAAATTCATGTTTGCATGATCCTTTTTGCTTGACTAATATCCCAAGTGCATAAATCAAATGTGTAACTAGACTGGCCTATTTTTTCCTACTTGACATGCTCATGATGGTTTAGTTCTTCTAGACTTGTGTAATAAATTTTTGTCCCTTTAAAAGGCTCCAATAAATCCCTAAGACTTTATATAATCTGATTCATGCCCCTAAATCCTTGAAACACCATGAGAACCTACTAGTATTTTTTCACTTTACAACTCTAGACCTGTTTCAAAACTTCTCAAACATCAATAAAACACACTTTAACCTTGATTAAAGTGTTTCAAAAGTTTTTCAAGATACATGTTATCTTTGGACCACTCATTCCATCTAGAACTCTATTTAGCTCATCCATTCAGGTAAAATCTTTGTATGTATGCCAAAATTAGCCAACAGGGAACCCCAAACAAGAAACACATTTTAGAGAGAAAAAAGGAAGGATATTTCACATGTGGTAATGATTTTGATGGAAAAACAACCTTTTAAGATCATATAAAATACATATTCAAAGCATGAACCATTTGACTAAGCAATATCAGGACCATGGGGGTGATTTAAAGATGTTAGTGATGCTTTATTGGACTTATGAGGTCAAAATGTGTCTTTTCAAGACCACAACCTTCTTCTATCCAATATACACATAGCCTTCAAAGTAAGATTTTCCAATGAGTATCATGAAAAGTACCTTATAACCTTCTTAAAAAGTTTCAATGAAGATTTTATATATCTTGACCATTCTTTCAAAACTTACAGTCATCCCCATACCTTGAATATACTAAATATACTAGAGAATATAATGGTGATTCATCAAGTGCCATCTTCACCATCTCCATCAAGGCATTTTAGATCATAAATCCACTTCAAACCATAGTCAAGACATACAAAGATACTCAAACATGATAGGGGTACTTAACACAAGTTAAAACTAAGACATGATCATGACAAGACATTGAGACTCACTCCCTTCACTAGACAATCAAAGACATCATGATGATCAATCTCATCACCTAAGGGACCAAGACATATAGGATATATGATGATCACAAGTAGACTCTATGACACCTCTAAAATTATTGAATGATTTCAAAAATCAATTAGGAGACATCATCACTTAGGATAGCACCATGTAGAAGCTTAGGTAAATGCCATGAAAAGTTTTTAGTTATAGGGGTTGGCATTTGGCCTTGGGAGGCCAAATTTTTAGCATTTTTGGCGACTTGCAGGGTTTGACCAGCCTGTTAGTGAAGTGAACCAACTAAATTTTCATAACAATGATAGTCTTTAAACATGACAACATAGTTTTGATGACTCTACCAAATAATTAGAAATTATGACACCTTATGACTACAACAAACAATAAGACTCAATAGAAACAACAAAAGAAACACACCTAAACTAAGAAACACACCTAACCTAAGGAAAACAAGAAGAAGACAACAAAGCAAAAAAACCAAACTAAACTTGTGTTAACCACACTTATTGAATCAAGACAAAACAAACTAAAAAAAATAACCTGATATCAAATTCTTGCCTCTAGGATCAAATGGAAAACTTTATTGATCATTATGGCACCATGAGGTGTAGTTGTGACTTCTGTCATGTCCCATTTTCAGTTGACATGTTCTGAGTTCATGGTTAGCCTATTATACGACCCTCGTAGGCTGATAGGATGGTTAGAGGGTCTTGATGGAGATTGGCTTGGCTTTATTTAGTAGAATTTTTCCAGTTAGCTTTCATTTGGGCTCGATCGGACATATATTGAGGGAGATATTAATATTTGATTGATTTAATCAAATATTAATTATTTGGTCTAATTTTAATTTAGAAACCCTAATTCTAATTTAAGAAAACCCTAATTAGGGCAAGCATATCTTTTGAGGGTATAAGGGTTTCTCATGGAGGCCATTATAGATTATGCATTGATTATTGATTTTGATATTGAAAGAATTATTCTGTGAAGACTGAGCCAAGGGTTCCAGGATTCCATCTACATTGTAGAATGTTCCCTCTTTAGTGTGTGTGATTTAGAGGCTGTGAAATATCAGCTGATCTATTGCCAAATTGAGAGATGGCTTCATACAAAAGTTGTCATAGAGCTTTCCAGGTATTTATTTGATTATGCTTTTGATTCAATAAATTATACAAATAGAGATCTTCTATATTTAGAGCCAGATATCGTCAGATCAGGGGTTGAAAATAGATAGGTTGTGCTTAATTGGTGGCTATATGAAGTCCGTACAGGTCTGTACAGATCCACACAGACACCGACCTCGGTAGACAGAGATTTCCAGTGACTGACATCGGCCGACTAAAGATCGACGTCGGCAGAGAAGGACCTATAGAGATCAATGTCGGTAGTATATCGACCGACGCTGGTGACTGTGTGTTTGACACAGCAAGCCGAGACGAGACATAATTCAAGTTTCATTTCCAGATTTGTAGAAGATCAGGGTTTCAAGAACAAATTTTAATATTCTTTTATTTGTATGAGAGAAGACTGTAATTGTAATTATCTGAACAAGTGATAAGATATTTGATTGGTAGATAAGAGATTTACTGTGGTTTATTGTTTATCTAAATTTATTCTGCAAGATTGTATCTTTGTTTAGAACTATTTATGTTTCTATATTCCCTCTTGGAAGGGGACATTACAATGGTATCAGAGCTTTTGTGCAAAAAAAGGATCCCCTAAGTAAGGGACATTAAAGTGGTATCAGAGCTAAATCCTGCCATCCTAAGGGTGTGATAATCTTATGCAGCCACAAGAGTTTGGACCACACAGGTATAACACACGTAGTAGAGCCTTGCTTGAAGGTACCCAATTGTTAGAATAGAAATGGATTATCATGAGTGACAGATGTGAGGGTAGCCCACTTAGGGGCCACAGGTATGATGTTGATCAAGACACTAGAGAATTTCACCGTGCTATGATGACAAACCAACAGCAAATGAATCAGACACTACAGGCACTTACGACTATGATAAGAGGAATGAACACACCTGATAGATAGAATGGGGAATAAAGAGATGATAGGAGTGTTACAGTTAATTAGAGACCACACCAAACCAACTCCAAAACCACTAATAGACCTACACATCCTACGTTTGTTCAAGAGGAACCAGAGGCACCAGCAGAGGAGGAGGCAGGAAATTCCCCATTTGCAGATGTTTACATGGCTGCAAATGATGAGTGGGACTTATTACCTCCTCATGTTCAATAGAGGACATCCTTTGATCATTTTTTTCAGTTGAGGAGAGAGCACTACAGATTAGTTAGACAGGACAGGAGGCCTAGAGTTCAATTCAGTGAGCTGAAGAAGGCTACTAGTAAGCTTTCTTTGACTACTTTTGACGGTAGTGGCAAGATGAAAGCTCAAGCTTGGGTTCATAAGCTTGACACCTTTTTGGCATTGAGACCAATGTCAGAGATAGAGGCCATCAAATACGCCACTTTGCACTTGGATGGAGTAGCACATGATTGGTGGTACCATGGTATGGTAACACTTCAGCATAACCAAGTGACAGAATACCAGGACTTTGTGGATAGATTGGTTGAGTGGTTTGACAGGAAATATCTCAAGGTTTACTTTCGAGATCTGGCATAGTTGAGACAAACAGGTAGCTTGGAGTCCTTCATTGGTGAGTTTCAGAGATTGGCAGTCATAGTGCCCAATATTTTTGAGCGTAGATTGGTAGTTCTCTTCATGGAGGGATTGACAAAACCATTGAGAGGTTAGATCAAAGCCTTTGATCCTCCTTCATTATAGGTAGCTATGAAGAAGGTGCATAGTATGGAGATGGTAGCCCCATCCCACAAATTTAACTCCAAAGGTACTTCTTCATCTAGAGACCATAAGTGCTCCAACGCAGATATAGAGAGACCGGATTTCAACATAGATAAATCAAGGGTAAAGAATGATTCAAAGGCCAATCTAGTAGCACCACCTTTAGATCATGAGGCACTTAATGATCTATGCAGGAAAAAGCTTTGCTTTTACTGCAAAGGTCCATATGATATCCATCATGATTGTCCTTTGAGGCCTAAGGGCAAGGTGAATCGTGTGATATGGGCATATTATGAAGATTTAGATTCAGAGGATTTTGAACAGTAGAATAGTTTTGAGGGGGCAGAGGTAGAGGCTTCAGAGCCTAAGGCAGAGGTAGAGTTGGAGCTTCACATACAGGAGGCATGCCTATCGAGCATTTAGTTAGATGAGTCATTCAGACTCCAAGGAGTTTTGGTAGGGCAGAAGGTTATCACCCTTCCTGATATAGGAGCCACACATAATTTCATAGATGCTAGATTTGTGGAGAAGCGTGGACTCACTACCAAAGATTTTGAGGGCATCAGAGTTAAGGTAGCTGATGGTCACACTCTTAGGTGTGAGCGTATGATTAGAGATCTCCCATTGCACTTGAATAACTATGAGTTCAAGGCCAATTATTATGTGGTGAACATGGGGGATATAGACTTAGTCTTGGGTATGAAGTGGCTTCATTCATTTGAGTAAGTTACTCTTAATCTCAAGGACATGGAGGTTCTCTTTGTTGTTGATGGGAAGACACATATTCTTAAGGCAATACGAGGCAGCAGCTTCAGATATATGTTTTTTCATTGGATGGAGATGTCTGCACCACCTGACATGATAGAGTGTGATGATGAGTGCACATTGGCACCAACACAAGAGAGATATGAGGACAAACTTGGTCTTGAGGTGAGTGCAATTCAGGAGTTATCACATGTGGTAGGGACTCAGCTTTATGTTACAGTTGGGTCATAAGTTGATGATGATATGATTCTTTCTAGCCTTCACAACCCAAATTTAGATATTATTCAGGTATAGAGTTTGCTTGAGTTTCTTGCAGATTTTCATTTATGGATTGGATGTTGGGGTGCTTATCTTAGTACTAGGGATGGACATGGCATGGAGTTTGCATTGATTGACAGCAGGGCAGATCATGACTACATTTGGGATCTAGGTGGATTGATGGGTGTATCATTTAGCGATTGCTTGAGGGCAAGCAATTTCAGGAGGGGCAGATTGTCATGTCCCCTTTTTAGTTGACATGTTTTGAGTTCATGGTTAGCCTAGTATATGACCCTTATAGGCTGGTAGGATGGTTAGAGGGTCTTGATGGAGATTGGCTTGGCTTTGTTTAGTAGAATTTTTCCAGTTGGCTTTCGTTTGGGCTCGATCAGACATATATTGAGGGAGATATTAATATTTGATTGATTTAATCAAATATTAATTATTTGGTCTGATTTTAATTTAGAAACCCTAATTCTAATTTAAGAAAACCCTAATTAGGGCAAGCATATCTTTTGAGGGTATAAGGGTTTCTCATGGAGGCTATTATGGATTATGCATTGATTATTGATTTTGATATTGAAAGAATTCTTCTGTGAAGACTGAGCCAAGGGTTCCAGGATTCCATCTGCATTGGAGAATGTTCCCTCTTCAGTGTGTGTGATTCAGATGCTGTGAAATATCAGCTGATCTATTGCCAAATTGAGAGATAGCTTCATACAAAAGTTATCACAGAGCTTTCTAGGTATTTATTTTATTATGCTTTTGATTCAATAAATTATATAGATAGAGATCTTCTATATTTAGAGCTAGATATTGTCAGATCAAGGGTTGAAAATAGACAGGTTGTGCTTAATTGGTGGTTGTACAAAGTCTGTATAGGTCTGTACAGATCCACGTAGACACCAACCTTGGTAGACAGAGATTTCCAGTGACTGACATTGGCTGACTGAAGACCGACATCGGCAGAGAAGGACCTATAGAGATCAATGTCGGCAGTATATCGACTGATGCCGGTGACTGTGTGTTTGACACAGTAAGCCGAGATGAGACAAAATTTAGGTTTCATTTCTAGATTTGTAGAAGATCAGGGTTTCAAGACCAGATTTTAATATTCTTTTATTTGTATGAGAGAAGACTGTAATTGTAATTATCTGAACAAATGATAAGATATTTGATTGGCAGATAAGAGATTTACTATGGTTTATTGTTTATCTAAATTTATTCTGCAAGATTGTATCTTTGTTTAGAACTGTTTGTGTTTCTATATTCCCTTTTGGAAGGGGACATTACAGTGGTATCAGAGCTTTTGTGTAGAAAAAGGATCCCCTAAGTAAGGGACATTACAACTTATTTATAGCTCCCAATTGCAACTAAGAGCATAAACATATTCATGGCATCTTGGGGAAATAGCTGGATCTTATTTTTTACTCTCAGGGGCATGGATTGGACATGTGATTCAAGTAGCCAATCATACTCCTCCCATATCTATATTTTTTGCATCAACAATGTCAATTTTGCATCTATCATAAACTATTGATGGGAATGTTAAATATATTGAGGTTGCTCTTGTGTTATATCTACAAGGTTAGATTTTAAGATAGGTTCATTTGGTTTCATGATTTCTTAAGGCCACTTGAGTTTAGTTCCACCTTTCAAGAGTGAAGAGACATCTGAATATGTAGTGAGGAGTTGATAACCTTGCTTGAAAATCTCAAACAAGTCATCTTCTAATAATATAGCTTCCTATAATGGTGTGCTTGGAAAGTTCACTCATTTCTTAATGGAACTAATTCTCTCAATATGAATTAAATCACCTTCAAGTAAAGAATAGACTAAGTTGATGATCTCAAATAAGTCCATAGATTGGCTCTCATCTATCTCAAGTATGATTGGACTCTCTTTAATTTGAATAGTAGAAGGTATAGGAGTAGGCACATCATAATTTAAAATGTCACATTCTTGAACATGTTCATGGTGTTGCATGTCATTCTCTACTATCTCTAATTGGTCACTTGAAGTTCCTTCATCCTCAACATCAACTTGATGATCTTACATGCTCTCAAAGTCACCTTGTCCATCATCTTCATTGGTTAGCCTGCACTTGTCTATTGCAACTACTACAAATTCTTGAGGATTATTATGATGGAGGGAAGATACCATATGATCAACAAGATCTTGGGAACCATCTTTTTATTGCTCAATAAAAACCTCTTTCTCTTATGTCTCAACTTTTAGTTACATCTCATATTATAGCCTAGTAACCTCTTGTATTTCATCCTCTTTTACATTATTAAATATTGATTCATACATATCCTTGTCAATAGGTTTCCTAATGACAATTTCCTCTTCATGTTCATTCAAATCACTCTCATATTTCATCACTATATTTATTTCTTCTTTGTTTGTATAACAAAGAATAGGATCCTTCTCAAGGAATGGCATGGTATATCCTTGGAAAAACTCAAGAAGGTTAGTCAAATCCAATCATTTTATCATGACTATTTCATCTTCCTTACTCAGCTATTCATCTCTGACAACCATCTCTTCCTCTCTCTACTACATTTTATCTTGAATAGACTTCCATAAGGGGAAGGCCTTGGACTCTTGAGGAGGAAGGGGTGGTGGATGAGTGTTCTCATTCTTGCTTTCCATTTTGACATTTTGATTTATGCTTGATTGTTATTCTCTTTCCCTTGACTACTACATTTGTTTCTAATTTGGAAACTTAGGCATAGGATCTTCTTGGATTGTAGGTATTACAACTTGGGGAATGAAGGGAAGAAATTCCTACTAAGATGGGATTGCTTTTGTAGCTACCATTGACTTATATAAGAGTTTTTTTCCAAGCTTAACTTGTTTATTAAGATGAGCCTCAAATTCATGCACCATCTCATTAGAGATCTCTCCTTAATGAGTAGAAGATGAAGGCCCTTTCATAATCTATTATGAAATATGTAACTCAACCTTATCAAAATGCACTTATCCCTCATTTTGAGCTCTCTCTTAGATATATTTCCAAGTAAGAAAAGTTGGCAAGGTTTAAGATGAATGTTGAGGACTATGACGCACATTTTTTTGACACTCTTAAGAGGGTAAAGGTATTTCAATGGAGAATTAATGTGGAATAAAGGAGGCAACATGATTCTTATAGGATTGGACTTGTTGCCCCTCATATGTTACTAATTACTCCCCAATATTTGAAATAAAACCCCTTATATCCAAAATGTCACTACTAGTCTTTTAATAACCTTGTCTTATGAAAAATTCCCACTCTTATTTAGCCTATTATAGTAAATTCCTCATGTTTTCAATCTTATGCCTAGGAATTTATTGTCCATAGATTATTAATGTGTCAATTCTCACTGTGTGCTTTTCATATTGCATCAAGGTAATTTTGAGGCTTGATATGGATTGTTTTGGGACATGGTTGGGCTAATCAACAACATCATGAGGTTATCAAGGCTGATTAGGTTGATAAGTAAGATGCTAAGGAGGTGAATGAGGTTCACAAAAAGGGATATAATTTATGTCCTTGGTATTGAAAAGGATCATAGGCCAAATAAGGGCTCTCATATTGCTTATCAAGGTGAATTTAGGGTTGGTGAGGGTCATAATAAGATTGATATGAGTCATAAGGATGTTAATAAGGAGGTATGTACCAAAATTATGCCCCATATGCAACCATCATTCACCATAATGCATATGAATATCAATGAACTTATGAATAATAACCACTCATACCTTTTAGATGAAGACCTTAATGAGTGCTTGAAGTTACTTGAGATGACTGCAAGGTACTACTTTGAAGGATTCAATAGTTGAATCTGGTCACACTAGGTATGCCAAAACTAATAACAACCCAAGTTTCACCCTATTGAAGGAGGTTTTTTAAACCTACTTAAAAATTGCACTAACATTGGAATGGTCTAAAGGTTGTGGGTGACCTTATAAGTAGACCCAACCTCTAGATTATGGGGGCTAGATCCCCTATTACATCACTTATGGCTCAATTAATAAAATCTACTAATGTTGGGGTGAAAAGGGATAGAAAGTGTAGAAAATAAATCTATTTTAAGGGGTAGTAATTTACCTATGTAATTATTCATCCACTCAATTTGGACTTAATTAATACTAGTAAGAAAAGTAAATAACTAAATATTTCAACTCTAAAGACTCCTATGCAAAAGTGTTTCACTTTGATGTTTCACTAAATAATCAAAGCATGAGGGTAATGATGGGATGTATGAGTTAAGGCATTAACCAATCAATATCTCCACTCTAAGCTCATATAATTAGCATTCAAACACTATATGTGACTTGCATAAGATCATCTACTAGTAACTAGGTGAGAATAGGACCTACCAAGGGAGAAAACACTACCACATATGCAAATCAAACTAATATAACACAATAAACCTATATCAATGATTATAAAAATAATCATTTTATTCACTTAAGAGGCTATAAAGTACAATCTTGGTAGAGTTTCCTCATGGCTAAGAGAGGGATAATAAATCAATGCCCTTTTATCTGAATATATAGCAAAATAAGGAGAGAAGGAGAAGGAAAGTGGCATGGATATGATAGTAAAAGGTAATAAATTACCATAGCACATTCATTACTTCAATTACATCAGTTATAAATAGTCCTCTAAATGAATCTCCATCCATTGATGCCCTTGATGGTCTTTGAATGAGCCCTTAGGTGTTGAAGTGAGGTAGTGGAGAGTGTGTTTTACTTGTTGAACCTCATTCAAGGCATGGATATTCCCATTTTTGGTCAATAGGATTTTATTATTGGTAGTTACAACTTGAATGAGGTGAAATTAAGTCATCATAGAACATACAATAGACATCCTCCTTTTGAAAATTTTGAATAAGTCATGAATTTGACTTATTCCTCCATAATGACCATTGAAAGTACACTTGAATCCTTTAAAGCATCAGTTACCAAGTTTAATTACTCTTTATTTAATCATTCATTATCCTCTCTATGCCACTCTTCATTCCTCTTGATTGACCAAGTAGGTCTACTAGGCCAATTAGACCTAGTAGCCTAATTATTGATTATCATGGTGTTAAAAATACTTATGAGAGTTTGAAGGTGTCTCAAGGTGGTATAGGAATTATAGGCTTCAAGACTGGCTTTAGGCCTAAAAGGAGTAATACTAAGTGTTAGTATTTAAATGGCCTATAGATGCTTTGAGAGACTCAACCTCAACATAATACACTATTTATCACCTATTATCACCCTAAACAACTACCCTTACCACTCAAAATACTACTCTATCTTCACTATTTCATAATATTGTGCTTGTAGATTAGTCTACCAATCTATGTGTTTAGGGTTTTGAAGCCTAAGTAGGATTATTTACAATTACACTATAAGGTTTATGGAGTTATAAATCTTACCACATTATTTTAGTATCTAAAATAGTGTGTTTAGTCTCAAATATTCTAATCTCACTACATATATACCTTCATCTCCCTTTCCTAGGGTTTACACATAGTTAAGCCCCCTAAACATTAATGACTGAGCTTGGTGCTTTTCATACCCAATATAAGTTATTGGTTATCATCACTATAGAAAAACCTAATATTCCCTATAAGACCCCCATTTTAGGTATATTATCTTCAACAATAACCCAAGTATGTTTAAAACTCCAACTGGTATGAACAAGTTGGTTATGGATTGATCTGGTATGAACAAGTTGGTATGAACAAGGGTATTTTGTCTTGAAATATAAGTGTTACCTATTTAAATAGTATATTATTACTTATCATCACCTTTTCCTACCTCAAAAATTCCTTCATAAAGTATGAGCTACCTATCTTATCCTCAAACATCTAAATAGCTCATTTACTCTCATGAATGACTATTAATAGACTAAGGTCTGTCTAAGACAAAATAATAAATATTTCCACTATTAATATAACCTTGAGGATAGAAATAACACATTAAATTAGTTACCATGATCCTATATACCAAGTTTGAAGACCTAAATACCCCTATAGAGTCTCCAAAACCACTAACTCCTCCAAGACTAGTTATATGTATTTGATGTGTGTGTATATAGGGTGGTTGTAGCTTCCAAAGGAGATCCTTTTAATTTAAAAATCCATGAAATCATTCTTAATTTAAGAAATATAAATGAATATTAATACATTAAATTAGGTTTATAATAACCTTCAATACCTCTTCTAATTCTTACTCAAGCTTAGAGATTGAGTTACCCTTCAAATAGGCATGTTTGTGCTTTATGAGGTTGTTGACTATGCATTGAGTTTAAGTTTATCTTAATCAAACCTTTTAAACTCAATTTGGTCTTCATCATGACTCAATGATATCTGAGTTGGTTTGAGGTAGACCCTATATCTCTTTTCAACATACTTTATTCCCTCCTTAGGATTAAAACTACCATGTCACTTTTGGTAGCTTGTAGGTGCCTAGGTGACTATATGGTCTACTTGACTATGTTATGTGTGCTTGGAACCCCTATTCATGTTTTTATGTTGAATAAATATATTTTAACTTAGTTGAGCAGTTAATTAGGTCTAAATAACTCTTCAAACACTTCAGTATCTTCATTATCTTCATGACCTTTGAGGTAGACCTCATATTGCACCTTGACTATGTGATTATAAGTAAACCTCAAATCCTAATTATAGGTGGGTTTGTGACCTTGTAATAACACCAATTATCTTATAAAAACTCATGGAATGTCTTGAATCTCCACTTAAGTTTCAAGGTTTTCAAACACCCCAACTACTCCTTCATGAAGCCTATTTCAACCTAAAACTCCAAGACATGGTTGTAGGTGGACTTTTAGTGCTTTGTACAAACTTAGGAGACTATCATTATACCTTCATAGGATTACTAATCCCTATTGTAAATAAATCAAGTCACATTGGTACCTTTAACATTAATCTCAAAATATTCCTATGACCTCTTTGACCCAATATTCAAGAAGTTCATGTCATATAGAGACTTGATTATGTGCTTCCTTGTATTTGGTTGTAGGTGATGATTTATTAAGCTTTAAGGTTTTATAACACATATCCATGACCATAATGATCCCTAACACCCTTTCTCTTTATCAAAACATTGTATTAATGATGTGAATCTGGATAGGTAGTGATATGTGTGTATGATGGGATATATGAATCTGACAATGGAATACTAAGCTCATAATAATGGTGAATGGCAGTGACAAAGTCATGAAAATGGAATAAAACATGGGGGATGGAAAGGAACATGAATCTATAATCCAAAATAGTCTTAAAGGATCATATACACCTCTATGTATAAGATTTAATATAATATACCATTTTAGAGGTTTTTTATGAAGCATAAATAGTGAAATAAGGAAGCCTAGGATTCATCAAACTACCTTATCATATTTTAATTTACCTTAACATATGTTAAACTAAGATTGTGAGGATGTTGAGGATAGATTGGGTTATCTATAGGATATCATAAGATTTGATGAAGACTAATAAACATGAATATGTAAAAATGACATGAATGAGACCTCTCATACAATCACTTACTATGTTTTTGACATCCTAAAACCACCATAAACCATATAACCATCTTCAAATTACTTTCAGAATATAGATTGATAGTGTATGTCTTCTTTAGATATATATACTTCACATGTGTGAGATGAGGATTTATAATGATATGTGAAGGTTGATTAGACTCTTAAAAATATCTCATATCTTCCATGTTTTAATCCCATGCTCAGGAAAGGAGAAAATTTGTAAAATTGGTTCCCTACCTGAACGGAAAATGGATTCTGAGTGCCTTATCCTACTAATAATTGTTCATAAAGGAGATAGATAAAAAAATAATAATAAATGACTAGATATGGAATGTCTCTAATGTCCCTTCATCTGCCCAAAATTTTATATCTTTATATTCTCTCTCATGGTAATATCATCTGCAAACTTAAAGGGCTCTCTTAGACTGTCAAGAAGCTAGGTGGTGTTTGAGGATTGTTTTTGAGTATATTTGAGATCCTTTTGAGATTAATCTTCTCTAAAACACCTATCATAAATCCACTTTCAAACTTCTAACCTCCACTATATGGAAAACTGTGTACAAGTCTGTACATCTTACAAAAAATGGTTGAAAACTCTATTTTTCCTATGTTATGTTCTTTCCACATTTCAAGCTTGGAACCACCATTTTAGGGTAACATGAATGAAATTTTGGATCAAAAGGATAAAAACATTTTAGAGAGCAAAAGTAAGGATATTTCACACATAGGAATGCTTTTGATGGAAAAACAACCTTCTAGGCTCAAACAAAAGACATAATCAAAGCATGAACCATTTGACTAAGAAATATAAGGACCATGGAGGTGATTTAAATATGTTATTGATGCTTTATTGTCCTTATGAGGTCAAAATTTGTATTTTTAAGTCCAAAACTATCTTCTATCCAATATATGCATAGCCTTCAAAGGAAGATTTGTCAATGAGTATCATGAAAAGCACCTTATAGCCTTCTTAAAAGGTTTTAATGAATATTTTATATATCTTGACCACACTTTCAAAACTTATAGTCATCTCCATACCTTGAATATACCAAATATACTAGATAATCTCATGGTGATTCATCACGTGTCATCTTCACCATCTCCATCAAGGCATTTTAGATCATAAAGCCACTTCAAACCATCATCAAGACATCCAAAGATACTCAAACATCATAGGGATACTTAACATAAGTTGAAAATAATACATGACCATGACAATACATTGAGACTCACTCCCTTCCCTTAAATTCAAAGACATCACGATGATCAAGCTTATCTCTTGAGGACCTAAGACATCTAAGATATATGATGATCACAAGTAGACTATATGACACTTCTAATAGCATTGAATGACCTCAAAAATAAATTAGAAAACATCATCACTCAATATAGCACCATGTAGAGGCATATGTAAATGCCATGAAAACAATTTAGTTATAGGGGTTGGCATTTGACTTTGGGAGACCAAATTACCAATAGTTATCTTATCCCTTTTAATGTATAATAACTACCATATTATATTTCCCTCACCTTAAAATGGGGATATCAATGAGACCATGTCATAAAGGCATGACCTCTGAATTTACATAGTTTCTATATTTTGGTAGGGGCATGTTATAAAGATATTACCTCCACACTTTCACAATCTCTAGTATAATTACATGATTCATATACACACTTGGGTTAGAATCATATGCATTGCACCAATTTTTTCACAATATTTGAAATAGAGTTTTTCTTATTTGTGACACATATACTTCAATTTAAAACATATTAAAGGTTAATATACCATTCAAGTGCACAAAAAAATTACAAAGTAACCAATTTTATCTCCAAATTACTATCACTAAGAAGCACCTTTTACATTAATAAATATTGTTATGAAACCTTTTCTATCTACAATAATTGGTTATCTTTATAGGTTGAATTGATTAAATCATTCAACATCACTATATTTATAGGTTGGGTTGATTAAATCACCCAACCTCACCATATTTATATCTTGGGTTTATTAAATCATCTAATCTCACTAGATTTATAGGATGATTTGTTTAAATCTCTCACCCTCACCAATTTATATATTCACACTTGAGTTGCGCAATTGAGATTTATTGATCTCAATGGCCATGTCACAAATCATACTTACACTGGCATAATACCCTCTAATATCCCCTTAAAATCTCCAAGATTTAGTTGCAAACCTCTCACAACTACAATGCTTCATAAGGAATCATCTTTACTAATCAAAATACAAAGAGACAAAATGGTTTCATGGACACATAGGTGTAATCCTTTCTTGCTCTCTTTCCTTTCAATCATTTAAGTTATTTAAAATTTTATATTATATGCATTTATTTATACTATAACATGTACTTTGTTATAGGTCATATAGTATAAAAACACTCAAAGTGGGTTCAATCAAAGGCAATATGTGTTGTACACACCCATGTGTGCATTCATTTCTTGTAACCTAGTAATTTCATCTTTATGCATTAATTTATTAAAGGAGGTAAATGTAGATACTAAAACTAAATATTCATAGCATCTTAGTCTTTTACATTTGATAAATAGCAATTAGATCACTACCCTTCTATTTTGGACCTCCTCATTTCCAAAATTTTCTCATTTGCCATCTCACTATGCCTAATTTATTATCTTATCATCTGACTCTTATCATTATGATAACCCAAATATCTTATATTATATAAAAATATCAAAACTTGATGTAAAAACTTCTTTATCAACTTAATATCATCAACTATTTTTTATCCTCCTAAACATTACCAACCAAAAAGGGACACTAACATCAACACTAGTGTCCAAATCCTTATCTAGTGTCCACTCCTTAAAATTAATCCAAATCAAAAATTAATCAAAATATATGGGTTGGCATATTTATCTTATTAAATCCTATCATGAGATATTTTCAAAAGGTGTGTATAAATACAAGTCTAAGTCTTATCATTAATCATCTATCAAATTCCAATCAATCACCTATTCAATCTCATTCAATTAATTACACAAATGAGTTATACTACCTTATACCTCCATATTTTCATATAATTCATAAGAGTAGTTATACAAAAGGTTTGAATCACCCAAAGAGTAGTCCATGAGCAATATTTTCTAAGTTACAATATATATCAGTTCATGTGTCTAATATATATATTTATATATTACATCACTATTCACACACACTCCCACACATATGGGAGAACTACATAATTTTGAATCTCTCCTTGGTGTATTGACCATGTAGGCAATGCTCATTAATAGAGGGGTCTTTGAAGATAGCTTTACACCATGATCCCACTAACCCATTTTTAGAAAACACATCTTAAGGGTGAAGGGTGAAGAGATAGGTTTTGATCCATAAGTAAACATACAATTTTTGCTTCATATCTAAGTACATCAATAAAAAGATGACATAAAATCAAGAACAACAAAATTGGTTGCTTTTATACTAGATAGTATCATCATAGATTAGGTAATATTGTTAATGGAAGTGTCCTAAGGTTGATGATACTTTTTATGGCTCTAGAAATATAATTTATAGAATTTAATGATTGTCTTGTAATCTTGATCATGCACACTTATAACTATGTACAACTCAAATCCACCTGTGCATCATAAATCCAACTATCAGTTCTCCTTGCCATTAAAATCAATAAAACATATTTCAATTTGGTATTGTTTATATTTATTACATTTTAATATTTTAATTCAAAATATTCATTTATCTAAGTTTTTAATTAATTAGATTTCTCTAGAAGAGTTTTATTCATATGTGTGTATAGGTTATTCTATCATGTTAACTCTTCACGCCATATTTACAAAAAGATTTGAATAACTATTGAACATTGAGAAAATATGCCTTATTCTTCCCAAATTATAAATTAATCACTACGAGTAGTCACAAGCCAATTCTAAAGCATACCAAAGGCAATTCAAAGTAAGCATTATCAAGAACCAAATCTGAATTTTTAGATCAATATAGTGAAGCATCACAATTACAAAATCACATTTGATGGGAGAACTATATGTGGCTTTATTTCCCTACTTGGGGTATTGAATATTTAAGTAGATTTCAATCATCAATGAGCATGATGTAAGTTAGCTTATCCCATTACACTTTCTTATTTTTTTTAAGTTTTTATCTCTCAAAATCACACCTAGGGTTTTTAAGGTGAAGCACACTAATTTTTATACTTGTCTGCATCATCAAGGTTTAACAATGCACATATGAATATTTTAGATACAAGTGAAGGTGACATATGGTCACAAACCCTCTTTTATACATAGATCACTATTGACCATTATAGGTCAGAATTGATAGTCAGTATTGACCTAGATTTGATGAAATGAACCCTAAAAATACATAAACACAATTATAAAACCTAATAAACTATAGGCCTACTTTAATTTATTTTACATTTTTAAAACACAATCACACTCAAATAGTCAGTCATGAAATCTAAGTATGTACCTCTTTGTTTTACTTATCATATTTAACATATGACACTTTTCAAAACATTTCAATCTATTTCAATGTTTTACATTCAAATGTATGCTTGAATACCACAACTTTAAAATATTAAATACGTTTAATTATCTAGCCTATTAGGTTTCTAAAACCAAATTATGATAAAACATATGTTACTTATGATTTTGGCCTTCTTTATTTATCGTCAAACACCTACATGAAACTTAATATATGTGACAAACTATCTTATTAGTTCATAAAAACATCCCCAAACCTTTATTTCAATCCTTTTATTCATAGGAAACTACCATTATAATAGGACAATATCATTAGTTGAAACCAACTTATGTTGATGATAGTGACCCTCTACTAGCAACAACTAATTTTTAAAATCAAATCTTTCCTTAGGGTTGGCCCATCTACCTAGTATGTTTATGGCATGATAAATTATCCAAATGGACTCATATATACACAAATTAATGCTTGATTGATAGGGGACTTCACACTTATCTGGTACACACTTATAAACTATTACACAATGAGAAAAACTACACTATTCTTTCTAATTTATAAATAAATCACAATGATTAGCCCACATACAAGTCTAAATCATACCAAAGATAAGTCAAAGTAATAATTTTCAATTATCAAATCAAAATTATTAATTGCATTCATATAGCAAAGAATCATAATTTCACAATCACACTAGAGGGGAGAACTACATGTGGCTTGATTTCCCTCCTTGGAGTATCCAATACATAGGTAATTATCAATCATCAATGGGGGTAATTGGGTTCAACTCATCTCATTACATATTCTTATTTTTTACAATTTTATAACCCTCACAAGCACATATATGGTTTTAAGGTGAAGGAAACTAATTTTTGAGGTTGTACACATAATTAAGGTTTAACATGGCACATACAAAGTTCTCAAATATAGGTGAAGTAAATGGTATGATCATAACCCCTATTTTATACACAAGTCACTATTAAACACTATATGTCAATATCGAGAGTTGATATTGACCTAGATCTAATGAAATTAACCTTACAAGATAAAAACATAGGTCCAATTCTGGACAAATCATAGTCTTACTTTAGTATATTTTCCATTATCATAATTCAATCACAATCAGAGATTCAATGGGAAAATATAAGTATTTATCCATTCATTATGCTTACTATATTTATCATATTCCACTTTTCAAATAATTACAATTTATTACAATCTTTAACATTCAAATTCATGCTTAATGCCATATTTAATAATCTAAATTCACATATTGGTTTCAATTTAAATTATATTAAGTAATTCATCTTAATCCAAAATAAGTTAAAAGACTTTCTAAAACATGGACTTCTGCTTCTAAATACTATTAGTTATATATATAAACAACTTAACCAGAATCCTTTACTTCCTCTCATCCTTATTATTTCTCTTTTGTCCTTCCATAGTCGAAGCTTCAACTACTTCAGACAAGCTCTTTAGCTTTACTAACTTGAATACAAACATAAAATTATTGTTCAAACCCAAATTTAACTCTATTTACTCTATCACTTTAATATTTCATATAATGAACACAACGTAGCTAAAATTTTCCTTGTATTTTTTTGTTTAACCCTAAAATATAAATATGGGGAATATAGGGTTAAAGGGGTAGAGATAGCCTAGGGCACAATGATGGTAGACTATCTCTAAATTAGGCCAATTAATTATGAAACTTAGATAAATATATACTAGATTTATCATGCTGAGTAATGCTAAAAATATTAAGTATAGTTATATTATATATTATAATGATAATGAAAACAAGATACTTCATTGATTTTGATGTTAATACATAGCTAAATCTACAAAAGGTAGAAACTAGACTAGGTCTAGATTTTTTATCAATCACTTGATTTTAAAAGGTATACCTTTGTGGTCATACACACTTACGTTGACTTGGAATAATTATGTCTATTCTACTATATAAATCAGACATAGGTGTCTAGTATTAAATACCTATTGAAATTGGATGCAATCACCTATGTGCCTTTATAGTTTGTGCCACCTTTGCTCTTGTGCATTTAGATCTAGGTCATGTATTGTCACTCTTTATAAAATGAGAAAACTATAGTTATTCATCTTCATAGTGGTCTTATTAAAAATGGGTTATTGGGCACATAGTGTTGAGCTACCCTAAATACCCATATGTTAATGAGTGATGCCTACATAAACAATATTTTAAAGAGAGCCTCAAACTTAAGTATTTCTCCCTTAGCTTGTGTGTAAATCATGGAATATGTGATAATCAAGTACATAGATTGACCTAGCTTGTAACATGGATAATGTGGCTAATGGAATTCTCCTTTGGTACTTTATATCTATAGATATGTTTTTCCTATGACTGATATGGAAATAGGAGAAAATAAAGAAGCCTTACTCATTTGAGTGCCATATTAAGTGCCTTTTTGTCTCTACTAAGTTGCCTTATGAGTAGGTAAGAAGTTTCTAGGTGAGGAATGAATGAGGATTGATCTTATATTTATACCAATCCCCTTGAATAATATCTCACATTAAATTACTAATATTGAATATTAGGATACATTTCATTTTCAAATTGGATGATTTTAGCGCATTGGATACTTGTATTTGAATAAGAAACTTGCATCAATATAGGCATATGAGTAGGATGCAAGTGTCTATGAAATATGAAAAGAGGTGTAGGTCTAGAACTTGTAGAGATGGAATATAAGTAGGCTTATAAAATTTTGGGTAAGATACAAGGCCTAAGTCATCATAATAATATTGGTCAGACTAAGATATAAATAAATAGGCACATAGAGATAGTGTATGAAAGTATTTTAGAAAGGAAAATGTCTAAACTATGAAGGTGCTTCCATGATATTCATTTATGAAGTGTACAATACTAATGTGTTATTTAATTCAAAAATAGTGTTTACATCTATCCTCCCTTAATCTAGTAATGAAATTATTGGTTTGAATAAGAATAAATGCATACTTGGGTGTGTATGATAGACCTTGTCTTTGCTTAAGTCAAATTTGAGTGCTTTGTTTTTAATTAACCTACAACCAAGATCATGTTATAGTATATAATCAATGCATATAATCTAAAATTTAAAGCATTTAAAATGTTTTAAATTGAAAGAGTAAGGTTTAATAGTACACATGTGTATTGATGCAACTGTCTTGCCTTTTGCTAATTTGATTTGAAAATATATATTATTATGAATCATTATAGCTAATATTAGGATAAATATAAATATATAAAGTGCATATATCTATAGATATATATATATATATATATATATATATTTGAGGACACATTCCCCAAACCTTAGAGAAAATATGAGTTTCCACCCGACAGTTGAGATTAGCTCAACCATGTAACACAATAATACTTATAACTTAGTGACTATGAGTGAACCAAGTCAACTCACACTAATATGATGATGTTGGATAATTTAATTAAATAAAACATATAAACATGAAAATATTAAGTGATTTAATCATGTCAACCATACCAAAAGTGAACCAACTACTACAGTAGATTAGCTTAATACAATCTATAAAATTCCAACCTAGTGGGTGATGACAGTCTCTAAAAATGTTTGAAATTTTAAATTGATTTTATTTTACAATATTAGGAACATATTTCATAGCATAAGCACTTTAGATATGTCCCATGTTAAAACCATGTATAAAAATGGTACCAATGTATAGAATTATGCCTCAAATATGTATATGAATCATATAACTATGAGTTTGGCTAGTTTGAAACTATTTAAGTGTGGAGAATATTTTTCCAAAATATTCCTCCACTATAATATAAAACTAAAAATTATCATACGTGTGGATATCATGTTTCCAAAACATGCCCCCACTACAATATAAATGTGATAACTAGTGTAACTGTGAATAACATATTTTCAAAACATGCCCCCCACTACAATAAAAAATTGACAACTCATGTAAGTGACAACATGGAGGAAATATTTCTAAAACATGCCCCTACTATAATTTGGGTACGCTACATACTAAATAAGTGTGAATAAAATGTTTCCAAAACATTCCCCAACTGAAACTAAAACTATGACAAATGTGGAGAACATGTTTTCAAAGTATTCCCCCACTACAATATAAATCTATAAAATAATATGTAATTCATGCCTCCATGGCATGCCCCCACTAATAGTCCCCCCTTTTGAGGTGAGAAAAAGTAGAAACTAGTAGTTACCTTACCCCAAAAGGATAAGATAACCATGTAAACTATGAAATTACCATGTATCATATAGAGGGAACATGTCTAAGTAGATATATTATTGAAGTGTGAAAAATGTGATCACACTTACTCCTAGGATGCATGATGTAGATCATGTCAATGTATAGATAGTAATAGTACAATATCGACAAGTAATCAAACACATATCCAAGATCGCTCAAAAGTAAATTAAAAGACAATGGTCCAAAGAGACCTCAAGTAAGGGGCATGTTCAAATGTCTCACAATCAAAGGAACATTACTAAGTCAAATGTCCATAAAATCAATAATGACATATTCTAATATCAACATATAAAAAATAATAATATATTCAAATTTCAAAGAGGCAAAATGAAGCATGGGGGTTATAAATAATGGAGCATATTGAAATATTTAATCAAACAAGATAATAAAAAGATAAGACACTCAATTAAGTGCATTAATTAAGGCATAAAAAAATAACATACTATTATATGGATCATGTGTTATCAAAAAAATGTTAAGTACATAGCATATCAAGTACACTATGAAAGATATAAGCATAGTTAAAGGCATGTGTAAGTATATAACCTCAAACATGATGATATAAATTGACCATAAAATGATATAACCTAGATGTATCATGATCAAAGAAGAATATGCCCCCAATATTCACATGACATGAGTAGATGGAAGGCCCAACATCTAAAAATACATAGATCATGTATTTGTGTATGCATGTATCACACTCAAAAGATGTGTGAAACACATGTATATAAAAAATAATGATATGCCATATACCAACATGGAACCAACAACATATATTCCAAGAAGCTAATAGAACATGTAAATGCTAAAACTATTTTTGGATTTTTTAAGTTATGATTTTTTACTATTTTAGGAATATTATAAATTAGAGAAGCTACCATATGATCTCATCTAATTGATTCTCATAGGTATCTCCCCACTATGAACTTGGTGCATTAAATTGGTGGTACTTCCAAGGATCATGTATAGGTGTAATATTTTTCACTATAAAATATATGATGCTATAAACATATATAATAAAACTCTATAGAAATGAAAGAATAGTAGTAGGGGTTTAAATAACCCATCACTATATTGTTTTCATTTTTTTTGGAACAATAGTAATAAGAACATGTGTAGGTACTTTAAATATCTAAATGTGTTGTGTAGTGGATGAGGATTCTATAGAACCCATTATGGATCTATGATTCAATGGTCTCTCAAGTACTAGCCACCTAGTAAAGGGGATTATCTATTTCTTACCTTTTTTCAAAATATTAATCTTAGGAGGTTTAATAATTAGTTTTTTAAGCATAATTTTTTATTTCTCAAGAGATGTTCATATAGAATTATGGAAGCCATAATTACTCGATTGACATGAATGTATATAACAAACCCATTCACTATAAAAGGTACTTCTTGAAGTGTATATATCCAAGGTCATCCCAATAACATATCAAAGACACTCATGGAAGGTATAACTAAGAAAGTAGTAATCACATGTGTGGGACCCATGTATAAAGGTAAATCAATCTCACTAAGAACCTATTGCGAGGTCCCATTAAATTCTCTAAATGATATGGTTGAAGTATGTAAATCATGATTTGTATAATCCATATGTGTAATTAATGTCATATTACAAACATTTTTCTTGAACTATTATCAATCATAACACTATGTATAAGTTAGTGATTATGACATGCTCAATTTAATAAAGAATAAAGATATGAGTCATCATCCCTAATCTCACTATCATTGAATTTAATAGAATTTATTTAAACCATATGAGGTGTGTGTCACATATAAGTACCAATAATCCCCTCTAATTGGTACTCATAATGAGATGGAGGTGGATATGCATTATATGCCATTTTTACTTAATATTTTTTAGCATATTCTTTCAAAAGACTATTGAATATTTTTTGCTTATAGTGGCCACCAAATTATGACCTGGATTCCTTTGTAAGATCATCAAATGTAATATTTTGGTCTTCAATGAGGTGTTGGATATTATGCTTCAAGTCAAAACATTTATTTGTAGAATGCTTGGGGCCTTGGTAATAGTCATAATGAGCATTCACATCATACCCTTTGGGTAGAGGTTTATTCATATCAACCTTTATGGGATGAGGAAGAGATACAATATGACACTCTATAAGCTACAAGAGTAATGAATCAGAAGACTCAAGTAAGCATGTAAACTATCTCCATGGTGCATTAGATAACACAAGCTGATTAGGTTATTATGACACTACATTAATAATGGTGGTTGTTTCTTCTTTAGACTCAAGAGGTTTGACCTTATAACTTAGTTTAATAGTAAATTGGGTATTAGATCTATATGTTTTCTATGTGTTTGATGCATACTTAAGTCTGTTCAATGAGATAAGTTTCATTTCATGATCGTGAACAATATGGCACAAGTCATCAAAAGATTTAATTTTTTTAAAAATAGTAGGCCCGTGTAATAGGGAAATAAAAATTTACTTTAATATGTCTTGAAATGTTTTGTCCACCATTAGACTGGTAATTTTAGTTAACATTATCTTGTACCCTAATACATATTCATTGATAGGTTTATTGGTTCCTTGTTTGATTTTTTCAATTTGGACATAAGAAACCTTTTTGGTAATGTTAATCGAGAAGTGTGCCAAAAACTGATCTACAAGGGGTTTGAAAGTGTTTATTGATTAAATTGATAAGTCATATAACCACTTTAAATCATAGTCTTTTAAGTTCCTTCAAAATAATTTGGTCAAAATTTAATCATTGGATGCATAATTAAGCCATGCCACATAAAAAGATCAAAGATGTTCAGGATCACCCCTTCCAATATAAAATGTGAACTTAGGTGCAATAAAACTAGTTAGAAAGGGGTGAAAATATATCTTTAGTGTAAGAGGATTATGTAACACCTCTTATGAATCAATATCATAAAGTTATTACATATAATTTTGTTCAATATTTTTAACCTCAGTTTTTTAAAAAATTATAGTTTGGACAAGAGCTTTCACCTCTTAGTCTTTTAGGTTGGATATTTTAGAAGTTACCAAAGGAGGTGCACCCATATGTTGGGTAAATATAAGAATTTAAACTATTATTTGAGTTGAATCATTTGGTAACCTCATGGTGGATGTATTAATAGTAGTCTTAGGATATAAAGGTTAGAAGACATAATCCATGCCTCCACTAGATGTAGGTAGATTTTTTGGTATGGAATCAGTTTTAGTACCCTATAAAGATTCACCATCACTAGGTGAGGAATCCTTAGCCTTATCATGCTTACTAATTTCATCTCTTGTAACATAAAAAAATGCATCTATTAATCCCTTGTTATTATTGAGATGAATTATCAATGCTTCTTTATCTTCCATTTGAAAATGATTTTTTTTTTCCATTGCTTACAAATTAAAATTTATAAAATTTTGAACAATAAATTGAAACCCTAGGAATCATAAAAATTTTGCATTCACATGAATTAGGTTCACCAAATGTTTAAACCTCAAATCTAGATATTGATAATTTAAGGTTAAAGGGGTAGAGATAGCCTAGGGCACAAAAATGGTAGACTATCTCTAAATTAGACCAATTAATTATAAAACTTAGATACACATATAAAGAATTTGTTATGCTAAGATATGCTAAAAATAGAAAGTATAGATATGTTATATATTTTAATTATAATGAAATTAAGATACTTAGTTGATTTTAACCCTAATACAGATCTAGATCTAGAATAGGAAGAAAGTAGATTAGGTCTAGATTTTGGATTAGTCACTTGATTCTGGAAATTATGAACCATGTAATGTGTGATAAGTACAACATTTACCTAGATTATAACTAGGTAAATATGGATATTGGGATGATACTTAAATACTTTAGACATATAGATATGTTATCCCTATGAATTATATGGAAATAGGGAAAAAAGGGAATCCTCTCTCACTTGAGTGCTTGATTAAATGATCTTTGGTTTTTGCTAGGTTTTCTTATGAGTAGGTAAGAAGTTGCTAGGTGAGGAATGAATGAGGATTTATATTGTATTTATACCAATCCATTTGGATAATATATTGCATTAAAATAACTTAGGCCAATCATTATGATATGTTTCATTTATAAATTATATGAATTTAGGGCACTTGACACTTGCATTGGAATAGGACACTTGTGTTGACATAGGCATCTCATTAAGATGCAAGTGTCTAGGTAATTGGAAAATAGGTGAAGGTATAAAACTTAGAGAGATAAATATAAGTAGGTTTATAACATTTTTGGAATGATAGAAGGCATGATTCATCAAAATAACATTGGTCAGTCTAAGAGATAAGCAATTAGGCACAGAGAGATAGTGTATACAAGCCTTTTGGTAGTGGGAAAGGTCTAGAATCTAAAGATACATAAATTATATGTATTTTCCAAGTTTACAAGACTAAATTTCTATATAATTCAGAAATAGTGTCTATAATTTCTATAGAATAAGTACCTTGATGCAATGAATGAAACTTAGTAAAAAAAAAATCTAAAGAGCTGACAAATACTTTTTATAGAATCTCTTCTCAAAATTTTATAAACTAAGATCGGACATAACATATTTATTGCATTTCTTAAGTTGATACCACCATAGTGAAGTTTATACTTCAAACATGTATATTCCAATCGAATACTTTATGTTGTACCTTACTTCAATCAATTAAAAATGTTTTCTCATTCCAATTAGCCAAGCTTATATTACATTTCCATCTATCTTCACATCAAATTTCAAATGTTGCATCTTCATATCCTTAAATATGGGATCTACATATAATCTCATAGACCAATCATCAAAAGAAGAATCCATATATAGTTGAGATGATCTAGGAACATAATATAAATCATCATCATCCCTTCTTGACTTAGAACTTAGTCCAACATAATGGTTGAACTATTGTTCCTTATTCCTCATCCTCTATTTTTTTTATTTTATGAAACAAAATGAGCCCAAAATGCATTCATATAAGTTTACATATATTATGACCCATCGGTAGCATGAGATGGGGTCCACTTATCACATGAATGACTTCAGTGGAAATTATTCTAAGGGTTATCCTCCTTGTACATCTTATCATGGTATTCTTGTTACAAAGACAAAGAGATAAGTGTAGTCTTTCTTTCATGGTCAAGCTAAAGGATAAGGTAAGTATCCCAACCATAAGTAACCAAAATAGTTTCTAAACTAAAAGGCTCAACAATGACAAGTATACACATAAACAAATATCAAGAAATATTCAAGGATTTTGAGATAAATATAAAATTAGACAAAGGAGATTTTAAGTAAATATAAATATAATTAATCAACTTAATTCATATGGTTTAAACACATGTGGTTTAAGTTTGTATGTTTCATTTCTTAAAATCAATTATTAAACCAAGGTTAATTGAAATTATGAATAAGGTAAAATAATTATCTAAAATGCCATAGTAATTTTCAAATTTAAGTTTTCATGTTGTTGGAACCAAGGATTTATACAACAAAAGATTGTGATTTTTTTAATTTTTGAATGTTTCTTTAAGTTAAAAACTTCCAATGTTACAAATTCCACTTCTATATATATGGTATTTTATGTGGATACATTTATTTATTCCATACCTTAGTTTCTTCTTTTGTTTCCTCCTCAGATTATTCCTCTTCAATAGTATGTTTTCATGACACCAAATTTTCCTAAGTGGCCCTCTTGATGAAATATTTCAAGGAAATATCAAAGATATAATCCTCTTGACCACATACCATGGAAAAAATCATCATGGTAGATGACTTCTTCGTATATGGTTCTCTCTCAATCCAATGTAAGGTTGATTCTATTTCCTCAAGCTATAAGGTCCTTTGGGGTCCAGAAGCATTTCTCTTTCCACTATTTCTCACATCTACTTGAATATTTTGTGATGAATGTGGCAACTTTGGCATCCTCTTATTCCCATCCTTTTTCATTTATCCAATATAAGTATTATTAGCTCTATCATAAGAAACAAGTAGTTCCACAACCTAAATCTAAGTCTTCAACCATGATTTCATACTAAGGAGTGGCATGACACTAACTACTAAAAAAATTAGAATATAAATTAATGTATAACATATGTATACATCCAAATAATTTTCATTATCACATTTACATGTTCAGAGTATAAATTTTATAAGTGTGGACTACAAAAAAGTCTTATAATATAAATATCAGTTTGATTCATTTTTACATTACAACATACAATAATTTATTTCCCATAGTGACACAATTACAAAATATCAATGAGAGAAAGATAGGTACTTTAGTTTTTGATTTAGCCACATCACCGAGAGAAAGGAATCGAGAATCATGAGCTCAACCAATTATGAATAAAATCCCTATCCACCCCAACTCAATCAAAAAAAGTAACCTAACTAAAACAACCTTCCATTTTGCATGGTATCATGTTTATTAAAACACATACCACAAAATGAAACTAGCATACATGTCCCTTTGTCAATTAACATCATAGTCATTCAAGTATATATAAGTGATAAAATACTCATCTTACATCATATGCAACCATCAAACGATACAATAAAAATTTTAATCACTTATTTAGTTTTAAGAAAAATTACAATTGCTTAACCAAAATCATTTTTTAACTTAAGAATAATAATATTACATCTTAATTAATTCACTACTCATTATTCATGATAACCGAAATCATTTTATAGGATCAACAAAGTTCACTAGACATTACTCAAGTATAAATTAAAAACTTATTTTTTATAAGTACTATGTTTTTCATTTAAACAACATATCCCATTCATGTCATATTTAAGTTTTTATCCAATCCTTAGGATTGATTTACTTATTTGTGGTTTAAGCTAAGATAATATACATAAAAAATAAAAAATAAAACCTAATGGATAAGGTAGATATAGAATATAGCAGTATAAAATAATAAATCAGATCTAACCTAAAAATAGTAAATAAGTGAAATTAAAATTTATTTCACAATAAATGGATGATATAAAAGAAAAATAGATGAAACATTCACACTTCGATAGAATTATGGAAATAAGGAAGCGTAGTAGTGGTCTGGAAGAAAATAATGAGCTTTGTGTGAAATTTGGGTTAGGTAAAAATAGAATTGATGCCTATTATTAGAAAAAAGAATCTACACAAGCTAGGTTTAATTTTTTGCTCCTATGACCAACAAATTCATTACTGAGTGATGAATATGTATTTTGCACCTTTCTAGCATCTAGATTTTCCTATACATCTTTTCCTTCTTATGTCATATAGTCTTATATTTGTAATTCTTTGAATTATAAGGAAGAATGTATTAAATGATGTATTATTCCTTTTTGAACTAAAACACCATAACACAAATAAAAAATAGAATGGATATAATTACTTATGTATGGAAAACTCAATGGAGTTGCAACTATGTATCCTAATTACTACAATCAAATCCCATTTATTCTTATGTAGTGTAAATGGAATGTTGAACAAGTGTTTCAACCTCCTCTTCCCTAGAAATGATGATGCAACTACATGAACATTTTCCTAAAACATCTTAGGTATAAGTGTATGATGTCATAATATATTTAAGTAAGTAAATTCCAAGGGTATTTCAATGTGTGAGCTCCTTGTCAAGTGTAGGAAAGGATTTTAACCAATATACAACAACATTTTGTGAGGATTACCATCTGATTCTTACTTGGTAAATGACTAGGAATGTTTTGTATATATAAAAATCTTTAGTACATTACACTTTAATTTACAACTATATAAAGTAATGATATGAAAAATAAAAGGCACTATAAATTAGACCAAGGTAGAAGGAGCTAGAAAAATGAGATAGATTTTATAGACTTTTGAATCCACATAAGGTATATTTGATGGTAACTTATAATTGCCAAATATTTCTCAAAATATACATATGTCCAAGAAGGGTGAAGGTAACTTAGATGATATGAAAATAAGGTTAAAAATATTAAATATATGAATATTAAATACATATATAAGGAATAAGGATAGAGAGAGTAGTGTGGGAAAATAAGTGTCCTAAAAATAGCCAAATATAGAAAAATGGACCAAGTGTATAAAACTTGGTAAAAATATGCAATGTAAAACATACTTGTACTATATTTTGGAGTCTAAATAATTCCCCTATTTTTATGTGAATATGTGAATGAATGAATTCATGGTTAAAATTATAAAAATAAATAATTTAAGCATGTAGCTTGACTTACCTAAGGAAATAAGGATGAATCTAATGATGTTTGAGGTAGACTCCATCCACATGGATTTTGTGTATGTTACAAAATATTCCCTTACCTATAAAAATGGCCAATCATACCAAGTAGTGAGATTTGAATCAATTTTAAAATTTATTAATATAAAAAACTTTGATTGAAATGGGAGGATATGAATAAATACACTTAGTGGAACCAATTTCATCATTGTTCGCAAGAGAACAAAACTTTATTCCAATGAAAACTTTTAAGACAAGTTCTAGAGAAATATAGTTTTTATGCAAGATCAAATGACAAATAATAATATTATTTCTCTCTATAGGTTAATATATAAAACAATTCCATGAAAATAAATATTTTATATACTTGGATGGTTAATTATGTCACTTGATGAATCCATAGATCTATTAGAGGGTAATCCACACTCAATACTAAGGGTATATGGTTCTAGAACCTATGCCTAAGATATAAGGTATGGCTCTGACTATATCTCAAATTAAATCAATGATATATTAATCATTAAAAGGGAACGTATTTAGGATATAATAAGAATAATGTATGCAAATAATTGATGAATATGGGTAAACTAGATCCAATATAATTGTAACATAGAAACTAATAAGAAATGAAGTTTTGAAATGGTCAACCAATGGGTATTATATGTAAGGTGATAATGTAAATCCTAAATATATACCAAATTATTTGGTATAAGGAGAAGCATAAGTAAGGACACACAAACATGCATCTACTATAATGAATAAAATCATATTTATCTACCTAGTAAATAAATGAAAGAGAATAGGGATAGAGTAATTATATCTAGGTTGACTTGTTGGTACATCAATTTGATCCTTGAATCAAGTGGTACTTTTTAATATATATGTTTTAGGATGAACACATCAAATGGTAATAATAATACTAATATATCCTTAGTTGGGGACTTCAAATAGTTGAACACCTTATCATTTTGATTCCTGTTAAGATTCAAAGACCTTTGGCAAGACTATACCTCCAAGAATAAGACCTTAACCTCTAACTCATCCTTTTATTACTTAATATTATAAATGTGAGTGAAAACATAGTAGATGAGTGTTATGATGATTATAATGATAATATGATCCCTATTATATACGGATCCAAACCTAGAATTAATCCTAAACTCTAAGCCAATAGCATCATCCAAGCTGATACAATCAAAAATGATGTCGACTAACATAGAACTATATCATCAATGTTGATATAATAAAACCAATAGAGACAAGACTCATTATTGTATAAGCTAGGCTAATATATTACAAAGAAAAACAAATGTCAAATATACTATATTAGCCTAGAATATATTGTAGGAATATAAGATGGATAGTTAAATTGAATATAAATTAGATAAAGAGATAAGATAGAATGAGACTCAAAGGAGGTCAGACTAATATTAATGAAGGTATGATAAGAGAGTATGAAAACATTTCTTTTAAATTACAATTATCCCATCCTACCCCATTCCTAGTGCACTCTTTAGGGACATGCACTCAAGGAGATTTATACGCCAAAAAGACCCTACAAGAGAAACCATTAGTAAATTTATAAGGATGAAAAATATTAGGTGTATAAAAATGTCCCACCCAAAGCTCATCATGTGTCACAATAGTGTAATGTAGGATGGTGTTTTGAGAAAGATACATAGTAACACAAAATATAATAGCAAAAAATAATGAAAGAACTAAAAGTAAGGATGAAATTAAATAAATAAAGATAAATATATACCTTCTCTTACCTTTTTAATTGTAGAGATGATGTTATATTTGCTTCAGCTAATGGAATGTGAGAATATCAAAACTAGATGGTAGACTTGAAAAATAAGAGAAAAAACTAAATTTATAAAAAAAATATTATCACCTAAAAATTCCTTACTTCTATAGGCTTCTTTTGGTTCATAAAATGGACCTACATAAACAAAAATATGAATAAAATAAAAAACTTAGAGGTAAATAATAAGTAAGATTTAGAATTTTAATTGAGAGGTGTAAACAAGCCAAACAACAAATCATTTGGTAATTATTATTTTTTGAAAACTAAAGCCCTGGACCACCATTTATGGTACAATGGAGATGATGACTAGAGGAAAACAAAACCGATTCATGGTAGGTTTCTTAGTATAAATCATAAGAGCCATGCAAATAGGTAAAAACATTAATTATTTGACTTAATAAAATAGAGAATATAGAAAAAAACTAGGAATTATATGCATAAAATCAAATCTATGTAATATAATTTTCCCTAACAAGGTTCAAAATGTAGAAAAAAATTTGTGGGTGACAGGTAGAAAACGAAGTTTCAAATTTAGGGTCAATGGTATTTATTAGGGCCAAGGAAATAAATATCCATTGCTAAGTAGCTATATCAGCCAAGTCAATATAGTTAGGTGGAGAAAAATCACAACACTAACTAACATTATCTAGGTTGGCCAATATAATTAAGTGCAAAAAAAATTTATAGGTCGATATTGTATATAATGGCTAATAAAATATAAAAGTTAATAAAATTGGTTGATACAATATAATTGTAGCCAATCCTATATATGGGGAACTACTTGGCTGATATAATATGTGTGTGGCCAATGTCATAAGAAAGAAATAGATGGCCAATATAGTAAAATTATGGCCAATACAATCAAAATAAAAATACATGTTGGTAGCAACCTAGATAGCACCCAGTTGAAATTAGATTGCTCATATCTGACTCATATCTAGACTAACATTAGAATTATCTAAGGTTGTGGGATAACTATTATTAGATCAAACCTCTAGTTTTGAGACTAGCTCCTCTAAATATATGAATTTAGGATCAATTACTAAACCTATTTGATGTTGGGATGAAAAGAGTAAGTAATAACTAAAATCTAAATCTATGTTATGATGGTGATGCACTTGAATAGTGATTGATCCTCTGTAAACTATTAAACTTATGCACACATATGGATCAAGATAGAATAATTTATCAAAAAAACTTTCTTAGATCAGTCTTAAACATTACTGTTTCAAATGAAGGTTTGAAAAAAAAAATTCAGATTGAATGTGTGTGAATAAAGGCCTCTAAAGACACTACATACTAACAATCTTCAACACAATTTCTATTCTTAACTCTTCAAGTGACCTATAAAGGATGAAATCATAGTAGTAAGTGAGGAAAGGACCTAAAAAAGGAGATATATATCACACTTATATGATAATCAACAATCAAAAGTACACATTACAACCATAAATTTATCTGCAAACAAAATCTCTTTATTTATTTCTGGTGAAAGTTATAATTTTTGTATAGTCTCTCTATATCAACTTGAGGGATCCCAAAAAATTACATAAAATCCCCAATATATATAAAAATGGAATAACTCAAGACAACGTGGTGTAGAGGTGAGAAGGAGGAGTCAACTTGAATTAAATCAAAGTCAATTTTTATTTTACAAATTACAAACAATAGTTTATTAAAGACTTCTCCTTACTTGAATGATAAATGCATGAACTTTGGCATTGGAAATAAAATGATCTTGCATGATAAATGTATGAAATTTATCATTAGAAATAAAAATTTTGGCCCCTTTTGACTTTTCTAATCTCTTTCTCCAACATGATATATTCTTTAATTAGAGAAGCGAAGTGAAGTGAGGTGGCTCACGAGTTGGAACTCAAGATGAGTTGTGCATGAAATTAGACCAATTGAATATTAGTAAAGGACTAGCTGAACTTGAAGATGACATAAAGATCTAGATTTTCATGATTTTTAATATCTTAAGAGACAAACAACTCCATTTATATCTTATCACCAAATTCATATGTCATTATCTTCTCCACTTGATTGATTAGATAGGCCTACTAGGCCAAAATAGACCTAGTAGCCTAAATTTTATGCTTGGTGGCCATTAGAACCTTAAAAAAAATTAAAACCTATAAAAAGGATTAATAAATGACATTAACCGATGCCTCATATGATGAAAATATTCCTCCTTGGCTTGAAACATCTGTAAATTAGTCAAACAAGTTTACTAGGCTAGTTTTACCTTGATTTCCTACAAAATGACTATTTTGGATGAGATCCCAAGGACACTTTTAGGCATATTTATGACCAATTTATGATTTTATAGTGAATAACAAGTCCCAATACTTGATCTCCATGGATTTTATCACATGTAAACCACCTTGTACCTCATCTTTTGTGTTTTTTCCTCTTAAAAACCTATTTATACTAGATCTATATACCATCCATACAAATAATGGCCATGGGCATGAATCCTTTATAGTCTAATTCATTATCCAAGTGATATTAAATAGGTTTAAATTAGTTTTTTTTCATAATTCTTCATATCTCTACAAACAGGTCTACTAGTGGGGTTTTGCTAGGGTTTAAGAGTGTTTTGGGCTCTTAATGATTGTTCATAAATCCTAATCCATAAAAATCTGAACTAATGCCACAAAATTTTATATTATTAGTTCCTTAAAATCCTCCAAATTCCCTATCTTCCCATGTAAAAGGTATGAAATAGGTTGAGCATGTGAAATCTCATCTCAGGGTGGAAAATAAACTTTTCAAGCATTATTCGGTACTCCTTGGCCAAGATGATCAATTATATTTCTTCCCTATAGATAAAAATTGTAATACATGTCCATTATTAAATTATTATTATATTCATGATGTTTTGGAGTTCCCTCATTACCTTTCTTTAGCTCCTTCTACCCCCTTATAGTGGCCTTGTCTTTAGATGTCAAGAACAAGAATAGGTATCTGCATAATTTCGTCAAAATATTAACTTTATTATGAGTTTATAGGCTCATATGTATTTTTTTAAATATTAATGACCTATATATGATGATTTTGAGTCATGAATTAGGCTTGATCAAGCCATTTCTCTTCACCTTACGTAGAAACAACTGCTTGTTTTGACCTATAAACCTATCTACTCTTGGAAATTTACAAAATTACCTCTAATGATGGATTTATAATTATTAATGAGATATTTTAATATCCCACCTTTCTTCTCAAAACCTTTGAATGTGCAATTACCTTTTCTTTCCTTGCTTTCTAGATTAAAATTACCTATTTTGGCCTAGTTTGTATAGCTAAGGTATTATATGTAATATCCAATTAGTCATGGAGGTTCTCAAGAGAGTTTATAATACCATAAAATTTATTTCATGTCTCAAAATTTCCATCTAGATGCATAACTTATCTCCTTTTCTCCATCAAGTTGTTATGAGGGATTTAGGCCTGCCTGCTTGCATTAGCCCTCAAGGGAATTTTGTTTGGATAATGGAGTGTTACCACCTCAAAAATTAATTTTAAATATGTTAAAACACCCTCCATTATTCAAAAAACCTTACCATTAATTTCCAAACCTCCTTTTGACTTGTATGCACCTTAAGAAAAGTGATAGCTTGAATCTTAACTATGTTTTGGCAGGCTGATGACTATGTCAAAATAGTGAGAATATAAACTAATAATTTCACCTCTAAAATATTTTTATGGTTATATTATGTCACAATTACCAAAAAAACAAAAAATTATACTATTTTGATTTATAATTTGTCTTGTAGGTCCATTTCACTAGAAACTAGTTTGAGTTGCTTGCTTCTTCATGTGTTTTGATAGGCTGAGGACTATGTAAAAATAGTTAGTATTTACCCTAATAAAATTGAATAAAAAATATTTTATTTTTGAAATAAATTCAAAAATATCATCTCCATAAAATTTTAATTAATTTTTATGTATACTTTGTCTTGTAGGATCAATTTACTAGAAACCAATTTGAGTTGCTTATTTCTTCATGTGTTTTGACATACTAAAGACTGTGTAAAAATAATGAGTATGTACCCTACTAAAATTTCCTAAAAAAAATTTTATATGGTTTAATAAATTCACAATTATTATTTCCACAAAATTTTAAGTCATTTAGATGCATACTTTGTCTTGTAGGTTCAATTTACTAGAAACTAGTTTGAGTTGCCTACTTGGTCTAGTTTCACTAGGCCTATGCCTATATTTTTCCATTTTACACCTTGGTTTTATCTTATAAAATGTTTAATGTTCCTTGGATGCATCACTACACTCTTATTTCATTATTCTCACCCTCCATTGGTAAATCAATAACCATATTCCCACCTATGGATGATTTTACTCCTTCAAGAACATTCATGGTAATTGTGTTTTCTCACTAATGTAGGTATTATTCATGAGGTTTAAATATGTATAGTATCCATATCATCTTTAATTGGTGTTTATATACTCTTAGTTTCACTTTAAACCATACTTATAACCTCATTCTATCTATTTTACACCTCAAACTATGTCTTTAGGACTCTAAACAGTCACAATCCATACAACAAGCCTGTATTATATCTTCATTCATGCTTGGTATTGTCCTAGTGATTAATCAAGGATTTGATGATTTCTTTTTATTACTTAAATTATTCTTAATTCATTTAAAATTTTCACCCAACTTTCATATCTTAAGCTTGACCTTAAATGGCATATGACTATACTAGAAAAGTTGCCATGTATGGCTCTAGGTGAGGTTTCAATTTACCTTCACTGTGTCATCTTGGTACTTGGATTCCCATATCATCCTCATTTGTGATTTCATGATTCATCCAAAACATCCTTTTCTTCTTGAACTAATTATAACCATATAACTCCTCTATAGGCCACTATCATCATCAAAGTGCATATTATATTGAATGGTGGATTGTATTATTATAGCTATAGGTGCATATTTGAAGAGGTTTTGGCTATAGCACTAGGTGTTTAGAGCCCTATCTCATTCCTTTGGAAACCTAATTATTAAAATTAACCATTTATAATAAATAAAATTAATGAAATTAATCACTTTTCCCTCATGTTTTATGAGCTTAAAACAAGCCTATGTACTAGCACTCTTGATTTGATTATAGGTTACCCTTTGTGATGAAATGACTAATTCAATGAGTGTTTGAAAACCCTCACTTGATCTTTGACCTCACATCATCATGCTCCTATGAACCTTTTAAACTATGGTAATCCTTCATGTATCACTATGTTAGAACCACTCTTTTCCCTTTTGAATATAGGCCTACGCTTATATGATTGACTGTACTTTGTGACTATAGGTGGTCCTTTGAGATGAAATGGTCGAGTTGATGTCATGTGAAGTTATCACATCCTATTTAAAATTTTGGGTCTATATCATTATGAAATGTCTATTTAATAAAATAATTATAAGATGAATCTCTTAAGACCACTTGATGTCAACCCTACTAGCTTAAGGAAATCATTTAGATGGTTATAGGTGTGTATTTCTTAAAAAAGAGTACTAAACTACGTTTAGTTATCCTTAAAACCTATTCATAGCCCATAACTCATATTTATGTATTTATTTAGAATACCATGTCTTATCTCTTAGTCAAATCACCATATTTATTGAAACAAACCTTCTCATCCCATGCCTAACTTTGTTTGCTTTTATTAAGACTTATATAGACTGAGTCCAAGGTCTAGGCTTTAAGGAACCTTTATAAACACAAAGTGTCATGACTTGATCCATATAATTTTCTAAAAATAAAATTCATAACTCTCTCTTTAATAGTTATGTCTTTTAGGCCTCTTCAAGGACCTATTCCATCTTCTTGGCCATATCCTACTGTTAAGGTTGGATGTAGGTTGCATTGGTGCTTATTAAGTCACTCAAGGCTTAGAATTGTTGTCCTTTCACTCTCTTCTTGGTGATCACTTAATATTATTTTTTTGTGTATGAGAATGAATCAAATTGCCTTCTTTTCATTTTGATAGATCTATAGGTGCATCAAGGCCTTCACCAACTATAGGTTTGATCTCACTCAGGCCTATAGGTGCCTTTGAGGACACTTGATTATTAAAATCTTATTACATGAATAGAGTCAAATTATGATTGAGAACCCTTCATTGATGGTCCTTCTTCATCACACTCAAGTCATAACCAAACCTTCTCAAGAATTATGCCCTTCCTCACTCATATGATGATTGTGTTATGACTAAATTTTATGGATATGATTAAGTTTGACTTTGAAGAAGGTGACAAAACATTGTTAGTGAATTTGTCTACCCTTCCAAGCAATTCTAATTTGATGATTAAAACTTCTTCATGTGATAAATATGCATTCTAGTGTCTTCAAGACAACATCTCCTCAAAACTCTTCTTGAGAACCCCTTTTTCTATTATAAGACATCATTCCTTGAGTTTTTGGATGCTTGCTTGGTGTGTATATCTCCATCTTGAAGGGCAGTAACTACCTCTTACTTGTTCTTGACTCCTCCTCATGGTGGATAAGTGAGATGTAGATGGATGGAAGGGGTGATGATGGATCGGAGATGAAAACCATGAATAAAATATGGAAAAAAGGCTTGAACATGGTGAGAAAAGATAGTGTATGACAATATATGACACTGTATGAGAGATGGAGTGACATGAGAACCAAAGGAGTATACCAAGATCAAGTTTAAGATCCATATGTAAGAATGAGTATATCCTTGACTTGATGTATCAGTTTGGAGGACATTACAGGAGCATAAGATTGGGAAAAATAATCATTGGAGTTTACAAAAAACCATAAAATATGCTGATTTCCTTAAATTTTACTAAATTGGAATTCTTTGGAGTTGCTTCAGAGAACATGATGGCTTCTTGGCTATTAAAATTTAGGAATATATTAATAAACCTTATTTAAAAACATGATAACATGAAGCAAATCCATGTCATGGAGGAAATCAAGAAAACTTGAAATCCTTCTCTCTTAAACTGTACAAACTCTTCAAGAAGCATGTACACTATGGATTTGCATTGTAGACCTATTATTGAGATTTTTTTGACCTCCACACATGTGGGAAGGGTCTGAATGCCATGGAAGGATAAATCATGTTCCTAATAAGCTCTTCAAACTTGAATTTTCTTGAAAAGATATCCTAGTAAGGAGAAATTTTAGAATACTGGTTGCCTTCATGGATGAAAGACTACAAAATTAAGCCTAACTTCAAATGGATGGTTCTTTAAGGAGAAGAGGAAAAATTCATATCCAATTTCTCCAAAAGGAATCTCCCTAATTCTAATTTATTTGATAAAAAATTTAGACCTATAATTCTCTCTAATGGTCATTGCAGTTACAAATGTGAAGGCTTGTCCTTGTGAGCAAAGAAACCAATTGCCTATAAGGGACTAGTTTTGAGCCTATTTTACCTCAAAAACCCATTAAATTCATGAACCTATGTCATATCCTCATTATCCTATTTAAAACACCTGATGTATGGATGCCCATATGAATTCTCTACTCTCTTTGTAAAATGCATGAAATAGGTTTCTTTTTGCCCTTTTATTAGAAATTAAGCTCTCCACCACCAAAATTGGAAGATTATAGAAGGCCCAAGATTAAAATACATGACAATATAATCTTTTTTCACCTTTTAATTTCAAAATATGGTATGTGGGAGTCCCAAAAAAGCCCTTTTCACACCTACACTTGTTTCAAAGTGGCTTTTTCAAATATGAAACTTTATGAATAATATAAATTCATATATATGAATATATTAAAAGGTAAATTGACTATTTTAATGACCTATTAATACCAAATTTTACATTTAAACACTAATTTTGTCCTTTTCTAGCAAAATAACATAGTTTTATTAAGGGCAACTAACACTAAATGTCAAATAAGCATGTGATAGCCTTATGAAAGGATTCAATTGGACTTTTAATACATTTTTATCATATTTTTGAAGTTATGTTCATTTCATACCTTAATTATACCAAAATATACTGGAACATCTTCATGATGATTCACCAATTGTCTTCTTTTTGCCATCTCCTTTAGAGCACTTTCAGAATGTAGAACCACTTGAAACTCTATCAAAACCCTAGAAAGATGCTTGACACAATTGATGACACTGAACAATTCACCTTTCACTTGACAAATAATAGATCATGACAACTATGAAAAAAATTGACTACAGGGGTTAGAATTTATCCTTGACAAGCCAAATTGCTAACATTTTTGGTGACTCACAGGGGTTGACCAGCCTGTTGGTCAAGAAAAATGAAAATATTTGTACTATATCAGAATTTGGACTACACTCTAAAATTTTAAAAACTTTTAGACTCTGACACAAATAAATAAATAATACAAGAAACTAAAAAACAACAACTGACTATTGAAACAAAACAACTAATAAAGCATGTACCACATGTGTACTTAAAGGAATGAAACTATGACTATGTATAAAGGAATGACTCTCCTAATAGTATTACTTGAGGAACATCCCATTCAAAAGAATATGAATTTCCTCCCCACTCAGTTTGTATAATTAGAAATTATTATTTTCCTTACAATCAATGATAACATATGGGTCACTCCAAAGGCTATGAAATTTGGAGTGTTTACCTGGTTTAACACGTTCTTTATCCCATTTGAGTACTATGTCTCCTTGCTGAAATATCTTTGATGAAGTTATTTTTTCAAATAATTATTGACTTGATGCTAGTTTGACTACATGGTATGCATGGCATCATTTCTTGTTTCCTCTAATTCTCTTAGTTTATTCATCCTTACCTCCATTGCATCATTTTCCATAAGTTCTAGCTTATGTGCAAGCTCCAAAGCTAGAAGTTCTAAAGAAATAAGAAACCTTTATTCTCTTCCATCAACTAAAATATAAGGTGAATTACTAATGGAGTTCTTAAGAGTGATTCTATCTACCCATAAATCAGTCTTCAACTTTGTATGCCATGATCTCTCATTATCTTCCATTGTTCTTTTGATGATCCTAATCAAGTTCTTGTTAGTAGACTCTATTATTTAATTACCCTATGGATACTAATTTGATGAAGATTTTAGATCAATACTATGTTCAATATCTCATTCACATAAATTTTCACTATTTAATTCTAAAGAACTATTTGATATGATAGTTAAAAGGACTCCAAAATGGGTGACTTAATTATCATAAAACTCAAGAACTGAGTTCTCATTTGCCTCTCTCAGTAGAACTACCTCCACCTACCTAGTAAAATAATTTATGGCTATCAAAACCCACTTGCGACTAGAAATTTATGGATCATGAATCATTCCAATGAAGTCTAAACCCCATTGCATGAAAGGCTACTCAACTTGAATAGGCTTCAAAGGCATAACAACTAGTCTTTGTTTTCCTATAAACATTGCACACTTGGCACATTTTCTAACCCATGTATGTACATCCTTGAATGAATTAGGCCAAAAATAATCATCTCTAATGATTTTTTTCTATAGTCTTAGCTACAAAGTGGCCTCGTAAAGGACTATCATGAAATTATTCTAAAAGCTTGTCAATTTGACTAGTTTCAACACACCTTAAAAACATACCTCCAATATCCTTTTTGAAGATAAATCCATAAATAAGGATGTAGGGTAATAATTTTAGCTTTAATTGTATCCTATTTTATTAATTTAATCCCATAGACACTCTTCTATTTTCAGGAATCTAGTAATGTCATGTGTCCAATTGGAAGTAGAGATAGTTTTAGCTTCATGTTGAGTGTCTTGAACTATCAAAATCACCTCTTTTTCTTCTTTCATATCTACTATAAGATGTTCAAATAATCCTCTACCTCTGACCATATTTGTTAACTTTAATTTAATGTCATATTCCATGCACTTGGTGACCCATCAATCCCTCATTTCACTTAAGTCTCTGTTAAGGATAAAATCCTTCACACTAAGATGAGCTACCATTAGAAAAATCTTATTATTTGAGATTAACTGTCTAAATTTTTTAAACCATATTATATTATAAATCACATTATTTTAAATAAAATAATACCTCTCTTCATATCCCTCCAAATCTTGACTAAATAAATCAATGGGCTACTCCAAACCTTCACTATTATGTTGCATAAGCATGGCTAAAATTATACTACATGTAGAGAAGGCATACATAAAAAAATATTTATTGAAATAAAGATAGAGTAAAGTAGGAGCTTGGATAATGGCCTATTTTATTGCATCAAATTTTATCTTACCCTCCTTAATCTATGTGAACTCTTGGTGTTTTAAGCATATGGGTGAGTAGCCTTACCAATTTTATAAAACTGGGAATGAACCTTCTAATGAAATTGATCTTTCCCAAAAAGTTATGAAATCCTTTCTTATGTTTATGAAATGATAGATCAAGAATTTATTATATTACTTTTGGATCAACAAAAATTACAGCTTTGGACACTACATGTCCAAGAAGTCTTCCTTCATGTACTACAAAGATGCACTTCTTTAGATTCAAGAAAACTCAAAATTATCTACATCTATCAAAAACCAATCTCAACTATGTTAGATGATCATTATACCCTTTTGAAAATATATTAATATAATTAATATAAACTAAAACCATTTCACTCAAAATACCATGAAAATCAACATCCATTAACCTTTGGAAAGTATCTCCAGCATTCAAGAGTCCAAAGGGCATCTTCTTATATGCATAAGTATCCCATTTGGTGGCAAAGTCTATTTTATATTGGTCTTGCTCTTTCACATATATTTATTTGTAACCTAAGTACCCATCTAGTATAGATAACCTTTGTAAACCTAAAACTCACTGCAAAATTTGATTCATGTAGGGAAGAGAATAGTGATCTTTCAGTGACACTATTTAGATCTCTAAAATATACATATAGCCTTATCTCTCCATTATTATTTATCATAGGTAAAATGTTTTCTATCCATGTTAAATACTTGATATAAAATATTATATTTTATTTAATTAGCTTTGTAAGTTCCTTTTTCATGAGGATTTTAACCTTGGGGTTGATTGGACTTTGCTTCTATCTTACTAGTTTTGCATCCTCTTCAAGCTCAATTGTATGTTGTGCTAACCTGAGATCAAAACCTTTCAAATCATGATATTCCAAATAAAATACATTAATTAACTCCTTATATAATGATATGAAAGCTCCACTCTCAATATTAGTGTTAATTGTTTCCAACTTGAGTTGCTTACCTTCAGGTATGGCAATTTTCTCATTATGTTCTTTCTTATAAGAGATGTTTACCTTATCCTTTCTTAGTTGATCATGTTAATTAAACATACTTTATAAAGTCATAAAACCTTTAGGTATATTATTTGATTTTAATTTCACAATCTGATCTTTAGATTGGCTTTCCAATTTTTCATGATTCTTTGGGAAGAATTCTACCTCATTTTGTAAGAAATAAGTAATTTTTTTGTCACTGTCAAAAACTTGACAACTTACATAATTATTTAGAACTGAAGGCCTACATAAAACCTTGATTTTAGTTTGATTTTTGTGTCCTTGAGCTGATCCACAATGTCATATTGTGTTCCTATGGTAGTAAGTCTATCTACATGTTGATTAGTTCCTCTAGGAATGAAGTGAATATCAAATGCCTAAAAATCTTCCATGAAGTCCAAAAATCTATGTTTTTAGGCCTTTATAAGAGGATTATTTGCTTCACTTAAACCTCTAACTTGTTTTACTACCAACTCACTATCACCTTTCACCTAAAAAAGCTTAATACCCCTTCTTCTAGCCCACTATAGGCCATGAATAAGAGCTTCATTCTCTATAGTATTTGATGTACAACTGAACTAAAATCTAAAAAAAGATTAATACCTTTGATTTTGAGTTGAAACTAGTATTACACCATCCCCACTTTCATTCTTTGATTTGGATCCATCAAAGTATAAATTCCACACTCCTTGATCCTGTGTTGAGATAGTGATGTTAGGCATTAAGTCACCTTCTTCATGCATACAGTAGACACCAAAACCTAATTCTTCAATACTTTTGTATGGGGCATAGCCATGTTTATTAACAACCAACTCATTAAGGAATAGATCTAGTATGAATTCAAGTGACTTAGAAGGTTCTTGATCATCAATATTCACATGTTTTTCAGAAATACTCTAATTCACATTTGACATATTTGGCATATAATATTTTAGGTGAAATCTAGAAATTGATCCAGATCTTATAGTGACTTTAGTTCCATACTTGGTTCTAAAAACCATGTAGAACCAATCTAAATAAAGGTATCATCTTATCTTAGTAGTGAAATATATAGATAGACATAATGAAAAATAAGGAGGTAAATCAATGATAACCACATCTTGTGTGATGATAAAATTTGGACAAGAAGTAAGTATGACTTTAAGATATCTCAAAACACTTACAATATTTGTAGGAGACCCATCTAATTACAATACACCTTTCTCATGGGGTTCATACTGAAGTCTTAGTTGATCAGCTATTGACTTGGGCATGACAGAGGTACTAGCCCCACTGTCAATCATACAATTGTGAACCAAACAATCTCTTATGACAATAGAAAGATAAAATGGAGGAGGCTTAGTCACCTTTGGATCTTGAGGCTCAATAAATTGATTTTAATTTTTTAGAACAATACTTACCCTTTCCTTTTTAGATTGTCTATCTAAGACATTGAACTTTGAAATCTCCTTTTGTGTAAGGTCCTTTTAACCTATAATCAATAGTGTATCCCATATAAATGTACACATAATCCTTCTTCATTTGATCAACAATACTGAGTGGAGAAGTGGTTGTTCTAGGATATGGTTTAGGAGCATAAGTGTTACCTAAATTTTGTGTGAATTGAGGAATGTAAATCCCCTTCAAATTATACCCTTTTCAATCTTGTACTTATTGATTTGATGTCTTCTGAGGCACATCCTAAATGGTGGTCTTCTGGGGTGGTTGAGAAGGAAGAGGAGCTACCTTTTCAAGACCTAAACCTTCACTAATTTCCCTTTTCTTGGATCTAGTATGGGATACAACAAAATTATCAACATTGGACATATTTTGGCCTTGATTTATATCCATGTTCTCAAATGAATTCTCACCTTCCTAAAAGTTAACAAATGTAGTTTTAGTAAGTGCTATACTACTATCTTATCTTTACTAATTTGGTACTTCAACTTGAGTGGAAGATGGAATGTCTCCATGTGGTAGAGAAGCTTCCTTATGCTGAAAAGGTGGTTGATTGTCATATAGAGGAGGAGCTAATATTTAATACATATAATATTGTTGAGAACTCTCATTAATTGGATCCATTTCCATGTTATTTTCTTGAACCCACTAATTATTCCATTATCATTCCTAAGCATAGTTTCTCTAAGTTGACACGGTCTCTAGAATTTCTTAGAGCATTAGGATTATATTGCCTTGATTAATAATTTTTCCCTTATCCTTACTAATTAGATTGATAGGGAGGCCTATTTTACTGGTAATTTGATTGGGATTCTAGTATGGCCTATAAGGTGGATCTTGTTGCCTTTCCATTACAACTAACTTGTTTTTCTGAGCTTTGATAAGACTCTCTATCTTCCCTAATATGTCAATCTGATTACCCTCTATTTGATAAAGACTTTTTGAATATGGAATTGGAGTAATAGTAGGAGTAAGAGGATAAATCTTTAGAAATGAAGGCATAGGTGGCCTTGGAAATAACTTACCTACCTGTATTAAGTTTTTAGCCTTTATTGCTAATTCATAAGCCTTAGGTAAAGTATTTCCTCCCATGTATTAGATCATGATAACCACATATAAATTGAAATCCTTTAGATAGTAAAAAAATGCATAGTTTGGAGTAGACTTGATAACTTCTATTCTATGTTTTTTGAAACATGTAATTGAAATCCACCATGAATTCATGAGGAAACCTGTTGATTATTATAATTTTCTCCACTAGTGAAAGATGATCACTTTTATTTTCAAAATGATTGAATAGGACCTCTCAAAATGTATCCAATTATTAAATGATGTAGGTGTTAATCCTCTATACCACTGAAGTGCTTTGCCTTTGAATGAAGTTTCTAACAACCTCATTACTACATTTTCTTGAGTCACATGGTACACTAAACAAAGGTTAGCTATATCTACAATATATTCTATAGGAGAAACTAAATTCTCTCTTATAAAATAAGGAATAGACTTCAAGGTAGAAGATGGGATTCCATCCCATTGATTGATGTTCAGGGGACTACCACCATTGAAAGGCACAAAGGCTTGTCTTCTGGGAATAGCCATTTAGGGTATGGGATTTACAATAATATTTGGTCGAAAAATAATTTTTTGAATAGGAGGAATTTGAAAAAGAATAATGGAAATTTGTGGTGTAGGATTTGGATTTGACTGAGAAGCTTTCTTATTCTTTGTTGATTGGAAAGATAACTTAGTGAAATTTGTCTTTATTCCCTTTTGTAGAGGATCTTGTAACCACTCTTGATGGCATGAAATGTATGCAAATCTAAAAACAACACCCTAAAACTTGATATTATACTAAAATATGTATATATATGCGATAATTCTTACAAATAAGTAGTCCCATCAAGCATGATATAGATATTAGCAATCCACATAGCAACCAGTTAAAAGTAGATTGCTCAAATCTAACTCATATTTAGACTAACATTGGAATGATCTAAGGCTATGAAATACCTATATCTAGATCAAACCTCTATTTTTTAGGCTAGCTCCTCTGAATATATGAATTTAGGATCAATTACTAAACCTATTTGATGTTGGGATGAAAAGAGTAAGTAATAATTGAAATGGAAATCTATGTAATGATGGTGATGCACCTGAATAGTGATTGATCCTCTATAAATTTTGAAACTTAGGCACACATATGGATCAAGATAGAATAATTTTTCAAAAAAAAATTCTCAAATAAGTCATAAACATCAATGTTTCAAATTAAGGTTTTAAATAAGGTTTGTATAGTGAAGGTGTGTGAATGAAGGTCTCTAAGGACACTGCATACTAATAATCTTCAGCACAATTTCTATTATTAACTCTTCAAGTGACCTGTAAAGGATTAAATAATAGTGGTACATGAGGAAATGACCTTAAAATTTAGATATATATCATAATTATATGCAAATAAAAAATCAAATTATACACTACAACCATTTTACAAATAAACTCTCTTTATTGATTTCTTATGCAAGTAATAATTTTTGTATAGTCTCTCTGTATCAATCTAAAGGATCTTGAATAATGGCTTAAAATACAAAAAATATATATAAATTGAATAAATCTAGCCAACATGGTATAGAGGTGAGGATGAGTCAGCTTTAATTAACTTAAAGTCAATTTTCATTTTACAAATTACAAACAATAGTCTATTAAAGACTTCTCCTTGTGTCAAGTGTCTTGCATGATAAAGGCACAAACTTTTGCATTGGAAATAAAATTTTGGTCCCATTTTGACTTTTATAATCTCTTTCTCCAACATTATATGCCATTATTTAATTAGATAACTAAAGTGAAGTGAGGTGGCTCATGAGTTGAAACTCAAGATGAGTTGTGCATGAAATTGGACCAATTGAAGATTAGTAAAGGACTAGTTAAACTTAAAGATGGAATAAAGGGCCACATTTTCATGATTTTTAACATATTTATATACAAATAAAATTATTTATCTCTTATCACCAACTTCTTATGCCATTATATTCTCCACTTGATTGATTATATAGGCCTACTAGGCCAAAATAGACCTAGTATCTAAAACTTTATGCTTGGTGGCCATTATAACATAAAATAAAGATTAAAATCCTAAAAAAATTATGAATTTAAGACATTAAAAAATTCCTTGAATCATTAAAATATTCTTCCTTGGCTTGAAACATCTATAAATTAGTCAAACATGTTGACTACGCTAGTTTTTCCTTAATTTCCTACAGAGTGACTATTTTGGATGAGCTCCCAAGTACACTTTAAGGAATAATTAGGACCAAATTATGATTTAATGGTGAATAAAAAGTCCCAATGTTTTATATCCATGGATTGGATTGCATGTAAACTACCTTATACCTCATATTTTTTGTTTTTTCCTCTAAAAAACCTATTTTCTACCAAATTCATACAACATCCATACAAATAATGGCCATGTAAATGAATATATAAGAGTATAATTCATGATTTAAGTGATATTAAATAGTTTTAAATTATTTTTTAATCATAATTCTTCATATCTCTACAAATAGTTCTGCTAGTGGGGTTTTACCAAGGTTTAAGAATGCTCTGGGCTCTCAATGATTGTTCATAAATCTTGGGCCATGAAAATATGAATAAATTACACAAAATATTATTGTATTAGGTCCTTAAACTCCTAAAAATTCATTACTTTCCTATGAAAAATGTATGAAATAGGGTAAGCATGTGAAATCTCATTTCAAGGTGGAAAACAGTGTTTTAAAGCTTTATCTAGTGCTCTTTGGCTAAGATGATAAATTTTACTACTTCCCTATTGATAAAAAAAGGCATACATTTCCTTTAATACATTATTATGATATTAATTATGTTTTGGAGTGCCCTCATGACCTTGGTTTAGCTCCTTCTACCCACTTTTGGTGGACTTATCTTGAGATGTCAAGAACAAGCATAGGTATTTGCATAGTTTCTTCAAAATATTGAGTTTATAGGCTCATATGTACTATTTTAAAAATTAATTACCTATAAATTATGATTTATATTCATGAAATAGGCTTGATCAAGTTATTTCTCTTCACCCTACATGGAAATAGTTGTTTATTTTGATCAACAGACCTATCTGCTCTTGTAAATGTACCAAATGACCTCTGATGATGGATTTATAAGTGTTAATGATATATTTTAAGATCCCAAATTTATTCTTAAAACCTTTTAATGTGTAACTACCCTTTCTTTCCTTATTTTCTAGATCAAAAATGGCTCTTTTGGCCTCATTCATATAGTTGAGGTACTATATGTGCCAACCAATTGGTCATGGAGGTTATTAGGTGATTTTTTAATACCATAAAATTTATTTCAGGTCTCAAAATTTCCATATATATGCATAACTTATCTCCTTTTCTCCATCGGGTGGTTATCAGGGTTTTAGGCCTGCCTACTTACATTCGCCCTCAAGGGCATGGTTTGTTTGGATAATGGAGTGTTACCACCTCCAAAATGTGTTTTAAATATGTTAAAACTCCCTTCCATTATTAAAAAAACCTTAACATGAAGTTATAAACCTCCTTTTGACTTGTATGCACCTTAAAAAAAGTGCCTACTTGGATCTTAATTTTGTTTTGGTAGACTAATGCTTGTGTCAAAATAGTGAGTATATACACTAAAACTTTGACCTATAAAATATTTTTTATGGGTATATTAGGTAAAAATCACATAATTAAAATAAATTTCATACCATTTGGATGTATACTCTGTTTTTTAGGTCTATTTAACTAGAAACTAGTTTGAGTTGCCTACTTCTTCATGTGTTTTAATAGGTTGAGGAATATGTAAAAGCATTGAGTGTATCCCATATTCCAGTTGCCTAAAAAATATTTTATATTTTTTAATAAAGTCACAATTATCATCTCCACAAAATTTCAAGTCATTTGGATGAATACTTTGTCTTGTAGGTTCAATTTACTAGAAACTAGTTTGAGTTATCTGCTTGGTCTAATTTCACTAGGCCTATGACTATATTTTTATATTTCACACATTGGTTTGAGATTATAATATGGTTAAAATTAATTTCATTAATCATTTCACTCCTCATTTAATTGGTCTCACCCTCCATTTTTCAATCAACAATCATATGCCACCTATGGATGACTTTACTCCTTCAAGAAAATGCATGATAATTATGTTTTCTCACTAATGTAGGTATTATTCATGAGGTATAAATATATATAGTATCCATATAATCATTAATTTGTGTATATATATTCCTCATATTACTTTAATCCATACTTATAATCTTTTTCTATCCATTTGACACCTCAAAATGTGCTTGTAGGCCTCTAAACAGTCATAATCCATACAATAGGTCTGTATTATATCTTCATTCATGTTTGATAGTGTCTTATTTATTGATGAAGGATTTTATTATGTATTTTTATAAATTTAATTATTTTTAATTCACTTTAAAATGTCACCTAACTTTCATATCTTAAGCTTGACCTTTAATGGTATATGACTGTGCTAAAATGTTACCATGTATGGCCATAGGTGAGGTTTCAATCTACCTTGACTATGTCATCTTGGTACTTTGAGTCCCATCTCATCCTCATTTTTGAATTAATTATTAATCCAAAAAATCCTTATCTTATTGAATCACTTATAACCATATAACTCCTCTATATGCCACTTTCATCATCAAAGTGCATATTAGATTAAATGGTGGGTTGTATTGTTATAATTGTAGGTGTATGTTTGAAAAGTTTTTGGCTTTAGCGCTAGGTGTTTATAGACATATACCATTCCTTTAAAAATCTCATTGTTCTAATGAACCATTTATAATCAATAAACTTCATGAAATGGATCACTTTTCCCTCATGTTCTTTGAGCTTAAAATAATCTTGTCTACTAGTACTCTTGATTTGACTGTAGGTTACCCTTTGTGATAAAATGACTGATTCAATGAGAGTTTGAAAACCATATCATGATCCTTGAACTCATATCATCATGATCCTATGAAAATTTCATACCATGGGAATACTTCATGGATCATTGTGTTAGAACCACTCTTTTCCCCTTTAAAGATAGGCATGCCCTTATATGCTTGATTATACATTATGACTGTAGGTGGTCCTTTGAGATGAAATGGATGAGTTGATGTCATGTGAATTTATCACCTCCTCTTGAAAATTTAGAGTCTATATCATTATGAAATGTCTCTTGAATACAATAATTATAATACCAATATCTTAAGACCACTTGATGTCAACCTTACTAGCTTAAGGAAAGCCTATAGATGGTTGTAGGTGTGTATTTCTTGAAAAAGAGTATTAAATTGTGTTTGGTCCTCCTTGAAACCTATTCATATTCCACAACTCATATGTATGCATTTATTTATAATACCATGTCTTATCTCTCATTCAATATCACCATATTTATTGAAACAAACCCTCTCATCCCATGTCTGATTATGTTTGATTTTATTAATGCTTATACATATTGAGTTCAAGGTCAAGGTATTATGAATTGATCCCTACAATTTTCTCTCAACAAAATTCAGAACTCTCTCTTTAATATTTATGTCTTTTATGCCTCTTCAAGGACCTAGTCCATCTTCTTGGATATGCCAACTATTGAGGCTGGTTGTAGGTTACATTGGTGATTCTTGGCCACTCAAGGCTTAGAATTGTTATTATTTGGATCTATTCTTAGTGACCACTTCATAATATTTTGATATGTATGATAATGAATGAACTTGCCTTCTTTTAATTTTGATAGGCCTTTAGGTGCATCAAGGCCTTTACCAACTGTAGGTTTGATCTCACTCAGGCCTGTAGGTGCCTTTGAAGACAATTGATTGTAAGCATGATTGTCTCTTAAAATCTTATGACATGAATAGATTCAAATTAGGATTGATAATTCTTCATTGATGGTCCTTATTGATCACACTCAAGTCATAACCAAACCTTGTCAATAATTATGCCCTTCCTCACTCATATGATGATTGTGTTATGACTAAATTATATGGATATAACTAATTTTGACTTTTAAGAAGGTGACAAAACTTTGTTAGTGAACTTATCTTCCCTTCCAAGAAATTCTAATTTGATAACTGAAACTTATTAATGTGATAACTATGAACTATAGTATCTTCAAGATAACATCTCCTCAAAACACTTCTTGAGAACCCCTTTTTCTATTATAGGTCATCATTCCTTGATTGTTTAGATGTTTGATTGGTGTGTATATCTCCATATTGAAGAGTAATGATAACCTCTTACTTGTTATGAACTCCTCCTCATGGTGGATTGGTGAGATGGAGATTGGTTGAAGGGGTGATGATGGATGGGAGATGAAAACCATGAATGGAATATGTAAAAGAGGCTTGAACATAGTGAGAAAATATAGCATATGATAGTGTATGAGATATGGAGTGACACGAGGACCAAAAGAGTATAACAAGATCAAGTTTAAGATGCATATGCAATCATGAAGATATCCTTAACTTGATGTATCAATTTGGAGGCCATTAAAGGAGCATAAGAGGGGGGAAATAATCATATGAGTCTACAAAAAACATTAAAATATGTTAATTTCCTTAAAGTTTTCTAAAATATGATTCCTTGGAGATGCATGAGAGAACATGATTGCTTCTTGGCAATGAAGCTTGAGGAATCTCTTAAGAAACTATTTAGATCAACATATCCCCATTTTTAAAAATTGGGACCCTTGAGATACTTTAAACCTTAACACTAAAAACATGGCATGTTTTGAACATTATTATAATTTGAAGATCATCCACTTTGATAAAGTTGGCCTACTAGTTTATGTTTTTGCTTTAAGGTTACCTAATGTTGCTAATAGTTTCCCTTCATTTGACAAGTTGCAAGTTTTATGGAGCCCTTATGAATGGATCATGCTTAGATCCTCATAGTTTATCTTTGTGCAAGATTTTAATATCCTTTAGTCTATGAAAATTTAGGCCTAAATTCATGTTCTAGGGACCCTCCTTCAGAAAACCCTAGCTTAAGTCCTTGGATCAATATTTACATTTGGTAGGAGCAAATTGGTAGGAATATTTAAAATTAATTTGAACTTAAGACTAATTTTCATGTTAGGACTTGGTCATATTTCTTAACATGACCAAACCTTAACCTAAAAGTCCTACTTGGTTCCCTTTTGTTTCCTTTATTTCTAACCAAGTCTAACATTCATGTTGGTAAGGTCCCTTTTAATTTACCTAGCTTGGTCCCCTTTGTTATTTATTTACCCTAAAGTCTTAATCCTAAGGCCCCATCATATTTATTAAAATTAATGAGACCTAAGTCTCAACACTTTAGCCTAAGTCCTTATAACCCCAAGCCTTGACTCAAACACTTTTGCCTTTTACAGATCCAATGGCTCTCATTCCATCATAGATTTTGATTGAACAAAGTGAGGATGATGTTGAAATGTCAAAGGGACAAATTAATCCCTATGAGGATGACAAATTTCACCATCTCAAGGACTCAGACAAAGATCAATAGCTCATAGGTCATTCCCAAGGCCAACAGGTTCAAATCTTGGGAGCCCTACAAAGCTGCCATGTGGTGCTCCTACATATAAAGCTGCCATGTGGTGCTCCTACATATAAAGCTTAATGTTAACAGAACCCCAAACCAATGTCATGCACTCACTTAGATATTTATTAGATGGATTTTTCTCCATTGTGGATCTTGATATAATGAAGCAAATTAAATTCAAGCTCTATGGAATACAAGAATTTGATGAGTTTAAAATTGATGTTCTCACAATTGTCATTTATCATTTGCAAGGTCATCATTGTCGTCTATGAGACCATGAAATTTAAGTGCACCAAACCTAAATAACTTCATGATATTAAATTTAACATTCTCATAAATGTCATTCAATGTCTGTGAGGCCATCAAATTCAAGCTCTTTGAATATTTTACTTAGATAAAGGGGTATGTTTTATATCATGCAAAGGGTCATTTGATATCATACTTTAAAACTTAGCATAAAATTCTTTATCCTAAGTCTATGGCATGTTTATTAATATGAAATAAACTTAACTTAAAATACTTTAGCCTAAGTTACTTTCTATGACCATACACTGATTAAAGTTTGTACATCGTATAGGATCAACAGCTCGCATTTCATCATGATTGAATGATTGAATAACACAAAATCACCAATGATTATTTAGTGGAGGTCTAATAACTTATGGGATCGACATGCAGTAGAATCATGTTCAATATGTGAATGATGTAAAATATAGAGCTTAGAAATCCCATGAAGGTGCCAAGTGACATAATTATGGGGCTAGATATAAAGATGGCCAATAGCATGCAAGATCTTAGATCATGATCAATGGCCCACATTTATCCTTGGATGAAGATCTAATTATGAAAAATGAAAGGGAAATTTTCAAAAAAAAATGGCTAGTGATTTGAAGGCATTTATGAAAAATGTTGCAAAAATTGCTATATAGATGCCAAATAAGCACCACGCAAGCACAAAACAACAAAATAAAATATTTTGTGAGCGTGAAAGGGCAAACATATAAATGTAAAGGTCAAAATAAAATCTGAGATATGAATGAGCCTAAGTCTAAATAAGCCATCACCATTGAAGCTTCAAAAAGCCCTAAAACTTGCATAAAAGGCCCTAGCTTGAACTTAGATTGATCATAGTTAAGCGAAAAGGAGTTTAATTATAATTTGAGCAAGAAGAATTGACCCAAGAACCATTTGTAATCTAATTATGAGAAATTTACAAGTTTGGTAAGCCATGGTAGGTCAAAATCAACAACAAAGGGATGAGACAAAGTTGTATCTATCCATAGACAATGAGGGAAGGGTTTTCAAAGACATGGACTTAGACATTATAACATTAAACATGGACAATAAGAATTGGTTTGAGATCTTCTAGACCATTGAGGAGATGAAATCCATCACTAAGGAAGAACAAAAGATTACCACCATTAATTAGAGGTATTATGACCTAGTTACAGTCCAAATGGCCAGTCTCCACCATGCTACTACTAAACTTGAGGTACTCCATTGTAATTACATCCTTGCTCTCATTTTCAAAGATTTTAAAATCAAACAAGATTGGATAATTCATGAAGTAAGCTCTAGGAGAATTTCATACATTTACCCATGGGCTTTTGAAATATATTACAAACTGGGGAAACCCTAGGTGGATTTACCCACCATTAAATAATGGATTGGCAAGAATGATTTAGACACCATCCTTAGGCCATGGTTACTCCAAGGGAACTATGTAATCTAGGACCCTACAAGAAGAATCCAAATTACCCAATTTAGAGAGGGGATTAGGTTAATTATGACTCTATTGAATAGAATATCTAGGGCCTGATCCACCACATATGATAATAATATTTGGGTATCTTATGTCTATTTCATGGTAGAGAAAGACTCATGCCCCCAATTTAGGAGATGATCAGCATCCATCTAGAATGACAATTCAAGCCATTAAGAATAAAACTAATAACCAATTCTTCATTATGTCCTATCTATTGGATGCCCTTATAACCTCCACTAATATCCCTTATATTAAAAATTGGTTACCTGAGGGTAGATTTACAGTCTCCTACCATTATTCCAAACTATACATTTTAAAATATAGATAACATGTAGTTCGTTTGTGATTATGTTTATCCTACTTTAGTATAAGTCATTATAGGGATTCACATGCCCAAGATTAGCCCTCTGATCAAGAAATGTGTAGATCTAATGGGAGACATTTGGTTGTATCTAGATTTTACTATGATCAAAATTGAAGGGATTTTGATTCAACCTTACAAGTTGCCCATCTATGTTCCCACCAAACTAGTAGAGCAAGAAATTATATCAACTTCTTCATGGTGTTAATGGAGTATAAAAGGAAAAAATGAAAGGCATCCTCCATCCCTTTCCTTTCTCAATTTGTAGAACTATTTTACAAGATTGGAAACATATGGACACTATTTCTAGACACAGAGGTTCCTTCATATTTTAGCTAGATGACCTAAGGCAGTGGGACCCTAATGATAAGGTTGTCAAGTATTTGAAAAGTAAGAAACTACATAAACCAATTTATGGACATCAACTTGGTCTCTATGACACTTTACACATCAAGGCCAATAGTTTTGAGGAGGTATTGGCTAGGTTCAAAAGACATAATGTCAGACTTGAGCACAGACTAACTAGTAATGATAAGCCATCAGGTAACATATGGCAAATGGGACTTCTACAATACCATTTACTGCATGGACCTTCTAGGCCCCCTTAAGAGAAACCACAAATGGAAGTGTCATAGCTCTAGTCTTAGCAAGGAAAAATTAGAAGAGAGACTTGGTGATGTCCCATCATCCTCAATGTTACCTCAAAGACCAGCATCACCCATTGAATTCCTAGACATGATTACCCTATAGCTTGATGAGATAGTACAAGATGCCCTCAAGGTCCTTGTTGAGGCATATGGATCTGATGAATAAGAGGAACATGTTGAAAAATCACAATCCCAAATAGAAGAGGCTAAGAAAGAAAAAGGGAAAGAACCCTCCTTGGATCTAGTCCTAGTGACACCATTAAGGAAGAGAAAGGTGTAATTGACAATAGTCCTAGTTGGGCAAAATAAGCCTAAGTTGACTTTCATTCACCCTATGAGTGAAATAAAATTATTTAGTGATAAATACCCAGTTCATGGACCAATAATCCCTAATTGGTTCATCTATGGGAAAATGTAGAAGATCCCATCCTTATCCCACTCATGGGCCTTGACCCAAACTATCAATATTGATTTACATGATTATATCAAGCCATGGATAAGGGATTCGATGAAGGAGGAGGAAGAGAGAAGAATAGTGACCACTACAAGGTTAGATAGAAAATAAATGGATGCTCTATGATCATCAAGAAGCACAAAGATGGAGGCTCATAAACCCCCAAAGTATATAAAACCAACTACCACTGTGTAATTCAATCCTGAGATAGTAGGCTTAGAAAGAGTGACAACTAGAAAGTACATGGTGGGGATTGAAGAATTAACCTTTCAAAAGGTTGAGCCATTTGTAGGATTAACTCTGGTTGGATGCCATAGACCTAGTGAGCATCCCATCCATGTAGAGGACATTGAATAACTAACTGAGGCTCACTCATCTCAAGTCTGAGTAGGCATCAGGGGCACAAAGTAAAGAATATATAACTTAGAGAAGGAAAAGGATAATTTAGAGACATGGGCTATCTAATCAATGCCTGAGGCAATGGTCAAAATGCTTGATGAATCCTTCTTTGGCATGTTTGATGTATTAAAAATAATGAAGCTGAGGTAGAGTGCATTAGTGTAGTAGAATACAGTGGCCAAGGGTATAATAGCACAATGGCAAGCTTTAGAGGATAAAATAACAAGGTTAATCAACATTTAGGTTGAAAGTCAGATCCCTAGGTTCAAAAATATTAGTTTGGGACATTTGAATGCAATTCTAGGAATTGTTATTGACAAAGTCTATATTTTATGTGTTTGGTCAAAGGATTTAGAGAAACTCTATAAGGATTATGAAGAGCTAATATAAAGGATTGAATAGTTCCTTAGGACTATGTTGATTGAGCCTACATCGCTCACTATCTTAGGTATCATGGTATATGATGAATTCAAACATAAGGCTAATTTGGTGGTACAATAAATAAGAAATAAGAGTTAAGGCTAGTCTAGAGTAGACAATAGTAGGATCCTATACATGATCCTTAATGTAGGAGAGAGGATAACTAAGGCCAGAAGCATCAAGGAAGCCATGGCTAAAAATGATAGAGAATTGAATGCATTGGCTTACAAAGAGGAGGAAAGTCTTTTAAGGCTAGTTATGGATTTAGGACTTTTAATGAATAGTATCAAAAAGTTATGAACATCCTTCAGTAGTAGCAAGAAATTTTTCAAATGCAGGGCCCACCAGCCAATTAAATAGTATTCCATTTTGAAAATCTTTATAACATTTTGAAAATGGAATATTATTTTGTAAAGGCATATGTTAATTTGTTAGCATATTTTCCTCTAGTCAATCCATTTTAGAAAATCAAGTGTATTCTAGAACTTTATAAAAAAAAGATAGCTCTCCTGACTTTTTGTACATTTGTATCTTGTAGCTAACCAGTATATTGCCTTGTCCTCATATAAAAGGTAGTACTACCATGTTTTAATGGAGAGAATTTTGAGAAAAATTGTATATTTTGAGTAGTTAATACAATCAAATAATTCTATAAAGATTATCCAAGTTTGTTTATGTCAATTGTTATATATCTTTTCTCTCAATTGCTAGTCCTAAATCTTAAATTTGAATGGTTTCTATGAATTTTGAGTCGCATGTTTGATTATAGGGTTGTTAATTTGTGCTTATGCTAGATTAGTTAAATGATCTTTAATTTACTTCAATTTATTTGCTCTGCATTAGAATGTGCAAATGTTATTTGAATGTGGTAGCATATCTTTAAAGTAAATTTAGTTCTTATTTGTACTTCTTTATATCATCCTTTGAAGTTTTCTTGGTGTGTAGAGAGATCTAAGCATACTATTTGAATGCATATTTAGTTGTAATTTAAACATTGTCATAATGTTTAAGGCCAATATCAGCAATCACTTATTATTTTTTTCTATTACCCTTCTCTTTTGCTTTTTTTAAACTAGATCACCATAGTCTAGATTTCATTATAAATATCCATTTAGATTCATCTGTAGTTTAAACTTAGATCAAAATTCACCAATTATAGCATGGATACTCTCACTTTGAAAATATTTGGACCATGGTAGCTCCCAACCATTTATTAATATAAATTTTTTGGAATAGTTAAACATTTGCTCTGCCACTATTTTACCACAAGTAACATAATTTGCCAAAACCTACTACTCATGCTCTAAATTCCCAAAATTCTAAAATGAAAAGTTATCTTTAAACACTAAGGGTACCTATGATACATTTAAATGCATCAATATAAACATACTTGAAAAACATGATAACATGAAATAAATCCATGTCATGGAGGAAATCAAGAAAACTTGAAATCCTTCTCTCTCTTGAATTGTAAAAACTCTTCAAGAAGCATGTAGACTAAAAATTTGCATTGTAGACCTATTCTTAAGATTTGTTTGATCTCCATACATGTGTTAAGGGCCTGAATAATTCCATCAAAGGATTAATCATTTTCCTAAGAATCTTTAAAAATTAGAATTTTCTTAAAATGATGTCTTGGTGAGGAGAAATTATAGAAAACTAGTTGCCTTCATGGATGAAAGACTATATAGTTAAGCCTAACTTAAAATGGATAGTTATTGAAGGATATAAATCTAAATTCAAATCCACTTATTCTAATAGGAATATACCTAAGTCTAATTTCTTTGATAAAAATTTCAAACCTGTACCTTTTCTCTAATGGTCGTACCAACTAGAAACCCGAAGGCATGTCCTTATGTGATAAGAAACCAATTGCATATAAGGGATCAGTTTTGGGCCTATTTTGCCTCCAGATTCCATGAAATTCTTCATGAATCTATGTCATATCCTCTTTATCCTATTTCAAACCCTTGTTGTATGGATGTCTGTATGGATTCTGTACTCTATTTGTAAAATGCATGAAATAAGCTACTTTTCCCCCTTTTATTGGAACTTAATCTCTCCGCCATAAAAATTGGAAGATTATAGAAGGTCCACGAGTCAAATACATTCTAATACAATATTTTTAATCTTTTTTCACCTTTTAATTTCCAAAAATGGCACATGGGAGTCCCAAAAAAGCCCTTTTCACAATTAGACTTATTTTAAAGTGGCTTTTTCAAATATAAAACTTTATGAATAATATAAATTCATATATATGAATATTTTAAAACATAAATTGACTATTTTAATGGCCTATTAATACCATATTTTACATTTAAAGACAATTTTCATCCTTTTTTGGCAAAATAACATAGTTTTTTGAAGGTCCACTGACATGAAATGTCAAATAAGCATGTGATAGCCTTATGAAAGGATTAAAATGAAATTTTAATAAATTTTTATCATATTTTTGTATTTATGCTCATTTTATACCTTCATCATACCAAAATATAGTGGAAAATCTTCATGACAAGTCACCAATTATCTTCTTTCCATCTCCTTCAAAGCACTTTCAAACCACATAACCACTTGAAAATTTCTCAAAACATTAGAAAGATGTTTGACATAGTTGATGACACTAAACAACTCACTTTTCACTTGAAAAATAATACATCATGATAACAATGAAAAAAAATTGACTACAGGGGTTGGAATTTGGCCTTGATAGGCCAGATTTCCAACACATGCCTAGTAGAGTAGTTACTTTAAGTGGTTGACACCATATTAAATAATTAAGTACCTTATCCTAGAGGGTGTACATGTTATAATATAGATACCTATAGATGTCATGTTAATTATGTGATATTCACCTCTATTTTTAGAATACATTAAAAGCTAGAATGATGGTCCATAGGGTCTAATAATATGGTCAGTGCAAGTTCATCATCAAACTTGTCAATGTATATGTATCTATCATTTTAGATATGTAGAAGGCCATCATTGGCTTAGTAACCATTCATTTATTTTTTCACAAGTTGAATGGCATTATTTCACTATAAATTATAGCTCTGTGTTATTCTACCTTAGAGGAGGGCATTGTGTATGCTATGGGAGCTATGATCTAGATTTAACTCATACATGACTTTTACAAGATGTTGAGTTAGGGGGAACAAACTATGAACGTTATTACTCTTTATGTAGTTGGATACATTGGACGTTTCCAATGTATTGACTAGCAAGACTACCACACTATATCAATTACCACCTACCTCAAGTGAGGAGGTGGGAACAAGATCATGTGGTGTGATAAACCCCTCTTCAACTAGCACTAAATACTATACATATAGACTAAATCATATCAACACCATGTTGGGACACCATGGAAACATGGGCATCATGGGCCTCCATAGTATAGGAATAGGAAAGGTCATAAATCATATATCATTATATTTGGTGTTTTAAGCCACACTCATATGATCTAGTCCCAAGATAGTTTAGTTAGTCACACCTGATGAAACCACTAGCAGTACCACTCTATTAGGCGAGACATTTGAGGGAACCTCAAGGAGTAGTAATAAATGGAATATTATCTGACATACTAGTTTTGAGACCTCATCATTCCTATGGTGAAATATGATGATAGTGAAAGTTCCAAGAGAAGAGGGAAAATAAACAAGTAAGAGTTGATTTTGATGCTCTTATGGTAGAGGCAGAGTCACCTAGATGGGACAAATGGGTCATTTAGGGATAGGTGAGGCTAATTGGGTGTCAATTCTTATTGTTTATCAAGATAGATAAGTAATGGATCAACTAAGATTGAGTCATGACAACAAACTTGTTCTTGGAGGAAGGGAAAATGGAGAGACCGTCATGAAGGAGTATGCACAAATAGGTAAAAATAAAATTTTCTAATTATTTATTATCACTTTATTTTATTGGATTTTGAGATATGAATTCTAGGTATTAGTAATATATTTGCTTGAATTATATATATATATATATATATATATATATATATATATATACATATATATAGATAGAACTGATGTTAAATTGATTTGATTTTTTTAGATGCTACAATGGATGACATAGTGGAGGACTATGGTTGAGACCACCCACCACAAGATCCTAAATTATTTTTTGGTAAAGTATGACACCACACATATGGAGGATAATTTCATATATTTTATTGGATATTGTGTATGATGTCTTATATTTATTTGAGAAGTTTCATGGGACATACAATAGTGGGAGCAAGAATTACTATTACTTCAGTAATAGTCCCAATAGGGGGAGAGGTTGTATTAAGGCATAAGATGGCTGAAAAAAAATTCTCCTTATCCATAAAGAGATCCATGTGGCCAATTTTGGCCACATTTTATATAGTTTGAAATTTTTGACATAGTGGATCCACAACCTAGATAAATAGCTAGTTAGGGTATAGGCTAAGGTTGTCGAATTGCAATATTGCACAAAGATTCTTGAGAGGTAACTAAAGGTATTTATATGCATATCTTCCTTATTAATCATCATGTCTCACCCACCATGGGTATGAAGGTGGCACATCTATATAAATTTATATATTTTAATGTATTTTGTTTTAGAAAAAAATTGACACACACACATAGAGATATCATTGATTTCTTATTTTCTACAAAGGCTTGTAAAATATTTTTAATGGCACATTTTATGTCTATAATATCATGTTATGATTGTGTTATCATGTTATGTATTTTTCCTTATTTTCTATAAAAAGTGAGAAAATGCATGATCAAAAATAATAAAAGCTAAATTAGAATAAAAATGACATCTTGAGTAATTAGATATAAAAATAAATGAACAAGAGATGATAAAAATAAAAATTAACGTATTACATACCAAATGTAAGTAATATGAAAATATAAAAGAAAAACATAAGATATGTAAAAAACTATAAGGAAACATTCATAAACCACATCAAAACATAAGATAACGAAAAACATAATATGTGAAAATAACTATAAAAATAGATATCTAATGTAATAAAAGGTGAATGATAATCAAATAAGGATATGACGTGAATTTAAAATCATCAAATTTAAGTCAAGTAAAAACAAAAATAAAACAAGGATGTGACATGATTAAAAAAGTAAGTTTTTACAAGTGATGTGATAAATAAGACATCATGATAACTATGAAAAAAAATTGACTACAAGGGTTAGAATTTGGCCTTATCAAGGCCAAATTTCCAACACATGCCTAGTAGATTAGTGACTTTAAGTGGTTGACACCGTATTAAATAATTAAGTACATTATCCTAGAGGGTGCACATGTTATAATAGAGATGCATATTGATGTCATGTTGATGATGTGAGATGCACGTCTATTTTTAGCATAGCATCAGAAGCTAAAATGATAGTCCATAGGGTCTAATAGTATTATTAGTGTAAGTTCATCATCAAACTTTTCAATGTATACATATCAATCATTTTAGATATGTATAAGGCCATCATTGGCTTAGTAACCATGGATTTGTTTTTTCACAAGTTAAATGGCATTGTTTCACTATAAATTATAGGTCTTTGTTGTTCTACCTTAGAGTAGGGCATTGTGTATGTTATGGGAACTATGATCTAGGTTTAACTCATACATGACTTTTACAATATGTTGAGTTAGGGGGAACAAACTATGAACCTTTTTACTCTTTATGTAGTTGGATACATGAGAGGTTTCCAATTTATTGGCTAGTAGTATTACCACACTATATCAAATACCACCTACCTCAAGTGAGGAGGTGGGAACAAGATCATGTGGTGTGATAAACCCTTCTTCAACTAGAAATAAATACTATACACATGGATTAGATAATGTTGATACCATGTTGGGACACCATGGAAATATGGGAATCATGGCCCTCCATAGTATAGGCATAGGAAAGGTCATGAATCATATATCAGTATATTTGGTGTTTTGAGCCACACTTGTATGATCGAGTCCCAAGATAGTTTAGTTAGTCACACCTGATGAAACCACTAGTGGTCCCACTCCATTAGGTGAGACATTTGAGGGAACCTAAAGGAGTAGGAAGATATGGCATACTAACTAACGTACTAGTTTTGAGACATCATCATGCCCCATATAGTGAAATATGATGATAGTGAAGTTATAGGAGAAGAGGGAAAAGGGAAAAGTAAGATTTAATTTTGATGCTCTTATGGTAGAGGTAGAGTCACCTAAATGGGACAAATGGGTCATTTATGTATAGGTGAGGCTAATTGTGTGTCAATTCTTGTTGTTCATCAAGGTAGATAAGTAATGGATCAACTGAGCTTGAGTCATGACAACAGACTTGTTCTTAGAGGAAGGGAAAATGTAGAGACCATCATCGATGAGTATGCATAGATAGGTAAAATAAAAATTCTCTAATTATTTATTATCACTTTATTTTTATGGATTTAGAGATATACATTCTAGGTATTAGTAGTATATTTTCTTACATTATATAGATAGATAGATAGAACTGATGTTAAATTGACTTCATTTTTTTAGATGTTACAATGGATGACACAATGGAGGACTATGGTTGAGACCACACACCACAAGATCCTAGATGATTTTTTGGTAAGTCATGACACCACACATATGGAGGATCATTTCATACATTTTATTGCAGATTGAATATGATGGTTTATATTTATTTGAGAAGTTGTATGGGACATAAAATAATGGGAGCAGGAACTACTATTACTCCAGTAATAGTCCCAATAGGAGAGGTTGCATTAAGGTATAAGGTGGCTACAACAAATGTCTCCTTAGACATGAAGATATCCATGTGGATAATTTTTAGTACATTTTATATAGTGTGAAATTTTTGACATGGTGGATCCACAACCTAGATAAATAGATAGCTAGGGTAGAGACTAAGGTTGTAGGATCGCAGTATCATACATAGATTCTTGAGAGGTAACTAAAGGTATTTATATCCATAGGTTCTTTAGGAATCATCATGTCTCACCCACCATGTGGGGATGAAGGTGGCCCATCTATATAGATTTATATATGTTAATGTATTTTGTTTTATAAAAAAATTGACACACACACATAGAGATATCATTCATTTCTGATTTTATACAAAGTCTTGTAAAATATTTTTAATGGCACATTTTATGGTTATAATATCATGTTATGAGGGTGTTATCATGTTATGTATGTTTTCTTATTTTCTATAAAATGTGAAAAAATGCATGATCAAAAATAATAAAATATAAATTAGAATAAAAATGACATCTTGAGTATTAGATATAAAAATAAATGAACAAAAGATGAGAAAAATAAAAATGAATGTAAAACATACCAAATGTAAGTAACATGAAAATATTAAAGAAAAACATAGGATATGTAAAAAATTGTAAGGAAAAATTCATAAACCACATCAAAAAATAAGATAAATCAAAACATAATATGTGAAAATAATTGTAAAAATAGATATCTAATGTAATAAAAGGTGAATGATAATCAAATAAGGATATGATGTGACTTCAAAATCATCCAATGTAAGACAAGTAAAAACCAAAATCAAACAAGGATGTCACATCACTTGTAAAAACATACTTTTTTAATGATGAAGGCCTATGAGTGAAAAATTTTGTACTCACCTCTTGAATAAATAAGAATCTCTTTTCCTCCATTTTTAAAGTTTCTTATTACACTCATAGGCCTTCATCATTAATTTTTGGCTTACAAAACTAATTTCTTCTCATCATTGGACCTAGTGGCCAACTTGAAGGGATGGTGTAACAAATTTAGAGACCTTTACAAGAGTTTGGATGATTATGTAACATATATCAATTCCCCATAAACCTATGTAAATGGTTTATATGTCACTCCACTACCTATACCCTCAAAAATTAGCTTAAAACTACATAATTTTGCCCTGTACTATATCGTATTGTACCTACACATGTGAAAAAACACATTGGAGTGGATCTCAAGAAAGTTTTGAGTGTCATTAGAATAATTTTGAGTTATAATCATGGAATATAAATGCATCAAAAAACATATAATCTCTATCAGGTTAGTTGTAGGGTTTAAAGGGGTTTACATTCTTAGCAATGGTTCATAAAGGACAAGGGTCCATTCCAAAAATTAGTGCCAAGAATTTTTATCATTTTTACCCCTATAAAATATCCTATTGGATTGATTTCCCATGCAAAACCTCATGCAAACTTTGAGAAAAAAATTGACCTCCTCAAGCTCCTTCTCAAGCAAAACAGGGTTCTTTGTATTCTAGTTGATTGTTCATAAAGTTTCAAGACCAAATGGTTGAACCAATATCATATGTTTGAATCATGGGACCCCTTATAAAATCTCAAGAAACATAAATCTACCATGCATCTCCTACAAGAATATATATCCTCTACAAACTTACCTCTCAGGATGGTGATTCTATATGAAAAGGATGAGAAAGGCCATATTGGGTCATTAGACCTCAAAACACACTTCAATATAAAATGAGATATAAACAAGTTTTATATGATCCAATAAACTACTCAACATTATCCTATATAAAAATTGACCTTTAAAGTAGGTCTAAAACATTGAATTCTCACCATTAAGGATTTTTATGCAAACTGGACTTGTTGACCCTAAAGGTATATTCCCTGAGTTTTTATCCTCATTCACTAAATATAATACCTGATAAAGGTATTAATTAAGTTCATATACACTCTGTTAACCATTTTTCATTCAATATCAAAGAGAAAAACTTGTTCCCTTTACTTTGCTTGTGAGTGGGCCTATAGGTCTCCAAAAGACTATTTTAGTTTGGGCTAAGCCCTACCCTTTATGAATATGCTCTTCATATATACTTTTAATGTAAATGGATTCTATTCATTTTCTCCTAGATAAAATTCAAATTCAACTCTCCAACACTCTCCTATCATCATAAGTGTAACTGTAACCTCTGTCAACATTTTCACTCTTTGTAAAGACTGCCTATAGGTGTGCATATTCATTATTTCCTTGGTTTATCTAGAGAAATATATATAATAAGACCTTGAATAGTTTTATAAAATTGTACAATACTCATTATAATATTATGAAGGTATCCAACCCCCTCACTAAACCTCTCACACAAGACTTATCATGCACTTATCATAGGCTAACTATGTCTTCATCTTGTTTGACTATGGGTTCAATAAGCCTATGAGAACCTTTTGAGAGGAATATATGATTCATAAGATCCTTTTCAACTTTTAAAACTCCTATGTACACTAAATATTCATTAAAATTTTAACTTCTCACTATTGTAATCCATCTTCCTGATTATGTTTCAAGCTCAGTTAGGCTTAGTTTGGCTAAGTTGTAGGTGATTATTTTGGATTTATTAAACTTGAGTCAATAAGGTGGATAGTATTATAGCCTTTAATAGGTATGAACATACCTATATCATCTCCTAACACCTCATTAAATTATGATAATTCAAATTCATCCTCTCACACATAAGCCTTCATGTGATAACATCTAAGCCATCCTAAGTAACTATGATAAAACATGGTTATAGGTGATATTGTGTACTTAATATAGACTTAAAAAAGTAAATATGCCTTAATTTGGTTACTAATATCCTCTAGTACTTAATAAAGTCATTATTATACCTTACTCATCTATCTCATAAGTTCACACTACATCTTTTTGACTGACACAAGTTCACTTTGCATATAAGTTTGTCTGACTGAGCCAAAATACATGGTTGTAAGTAGACATTTAATGTTTGACTAGAGGTGTAGAAAGCCACTCCACTTAATTCCATGATGCTAATATTCCATATGTTTAATCTCATTTATAACTTTCAAACTTTAAAAACCACCTACCTCTATAATTCAACATGATATTTTCTTAAACATTTAGAGTTTGTTTAGACTATATCATGTTTCCAAATGTTGAGTCCTTTAATGGATCATGTGACTAGTCATATAATTATGACCGGTGTAGGTACACATTTAGAGTTTGTATAGACTACAGATAGGTATGTGACATAGTTGGTAACATGACCAACATGATGCAAAAACCACCTACTTGGTCTAAATTTTGCATCAACCTGGAGAAGCACCCAAAAGGCTTGATTAACAAGGAAATCAACATATGATCTTACCTTAAAAACCACTAAAATACCTGTATGAATTTGATCCCTCCTAAATGATATCTTTCCCACACTTTACATAAGTGCCTTGATTATAGAGGAAATTGGTAGAATATTAATATTTAAAGAATTTGAATCCAAACATTCAAATGCTCAGCTATTCTTATATTATTTAATTCCATAATAAAAACCCTAGTCTGAAAAATCCTTTGATTCTAAAAATTATCAAGAACCCTGAAATTAAAGATTATAATGATTGCCACTGAATGAAAATGGATATTCCCTGATATATCAAATTAATCTTGGAAATTTTGTATTCGAAGAAGACACAAAATTTACCAAAAATAGCTCTCCTTAGCGAATGACCTTCGAAGCCCCAAATCTGAATTAATAAGCTCAATGTGGACTCCGTTGTGAATCCACTCCCGAAAAGAGCTAGGTTTTCATCCAACCCTTTTCCAATCTGCCAAAGGTTTTCATCCTCAAAGATTTAGCTGAATCAGAGATTCAAGCTTTGCCATAATGCATCAAAAATATTACTCAACAACAATCTCCCCCAAATGCTTTGCCCTCAACTTCTTTTAAAGGCTCCAAGGAATCTTCTAGAAGAAGCCAACATGCAACTAACTCCAACTTCTAGAAGAGACTTATTTAATATTTTAATATTTCCATTTTAATTTAATTAAAATAAGTAATTAAAGTCATCCTTTTGGAATAATATTAATTTTTGGACAACTAAAATTGATTAAATTAATTAAATCACTTAACATAATTTTGGGGACATCACAGTCCTCCCTTCCTAGAGATTTCTTATCCTCAAGTAATTCGTACTTGATACCCAACACCAACTTCCAAGATCCCATATCATTCTCAAAAATTTGCAGACTCTACTATCTGAAACACTATGCTACAATATATTTGTGAATAAATTCTCCTTATCTCTCCTAGATAGTAGTGTGATAATTCTCAATATGTAATTAACAAACTCACCATCACATACCTTAGTCTTGGTAGAAGACTATTGCACTACTCTGATTATCATGCTCTCCAAATTCCCATAAGGATGATGACTCATAATTGGGAGTGAAAACGTCATGCAACATATAGAATCATTTACCTCATCATTCATGAAATGAGCCTCCATCCTCTTTGTTGTCACAACACTTAGAACACCATCTGCTAGAGCTCTCAATACAATCTTCTTCCCATCTGATGTGAAACCATGCTCAAAACCTCTATTTGGAGGTACTCTTAAAGGTATGTCACCAAATACTCTCTCGTGACAGTCCATCATTGACTGAATATCAACATGAAATACCCAGTTATCCTGAGGTGTGGGTGTTTTTGACTTAACCAAACCATGTGTAGCCCAAATCACATCATTATGTCTAATAATAGTCTCCATCTTGCGAGATGACACCTCCTTAGGTCCACCATCTAATGTTGCCCTCAAGATAGTATTCTTTCCTCCAGAAAGGAACTCTAACTGCATACGATGGTGATCAATAATGTAACGCCCAATACCCTGTAACCACTGCATGCCCAAGACCACATCATAATCCTCTAAGGGAAGCACATAAAAATCATCAGTCAGAGTATAATCCCCCATCTGAATACTAAGCTATGAAATTTGTTTGGTATAACCCAAAACTACACCATCTGTCACCTTTACTCCAAAACCACCAAACTTCTTATACTATAATCCATGCCTCTCCACTAACTTTTGGTCAATAAAGCTATGTGTAGCACCTGTGTCTACCAAGCTCACTACCCACTTGCCCTTAAGTGTACCTTTCAATCGAAAGGCATGAAAGTTAGGATAACTGGAGAGGGTATCCATAGTTACTTTCACTGATGCCATGGGCTCAGGGGTATCTAACTCCAACTATGTTTGTACCTACTCAACATCCTCCATGCTATCTTCAATATCAGTGTTGAGTACCTCCTCATCCCCTAACTCAAATGTCACCTCAATCAAATGAACCTTTCCTTTACCCATACAATGGTGTCCATTCCCAAGGTTCTTTATAGGAAAAACATAACTTTTTCCTTCTCAATTTGTTCCTCATCTCCTAATTCATCCAAGGGGTTATAGAAGATGACCCTTCTTTATTTTGTGGCATGTTGCCCTTCTGTGCAGGCCAAGAGTCCCTAAATGGTTTCTTATTTGCCTAATAAGAAGTGGGAATAGTATCTAGTCTCAATGTCACATCAATGGCCTCCTTAAGAGTGGCTGGTTGGAAAGCATGTACTAGACCCTTAAGTCTATCCTATAATCCCTCAATGAATAACATCACACTCTACCTCTAGGCATATCAGGTACCATAACTACAATACACTGGAACTCATTAATATAAGATTCTGCATGACCAGTCTATCTAAGATGGGCCAACTCTCTATAGTAGAGCTCTGTGTCCTTACGATCAAACTATGTAGTGAGTTGCTCAGTGAACTCGACATAGGAACATACCAAGGCATGATCTTGGGTGACCAATCCATGGTGCCACCAATCATATGCAATTCCCTCTAAATGCAACATAGAAAACTAAATAGCCTCACACTCAAGCATGGGCCACAAGGATAGATATATGTCTAACTTGTGCACCCAAGCTCATGTACTCGTATCACCCAAGCCATCATATGTATCCAATGTGATCTTCCCAATAGCTCTATTGAGGTCAAATTTCTACTATTGGGGTGGTCTATAACCATGATCTCCCTTGAATCTAGTTGTATCTCTATGTTGCACACAATACTGGGGAAGAGGGAAAACATCCCTAACCTCTAGGTGTAGAACTCTCTACTGAGTTGTGGCTGCCAAAATAGACTCCTAGAACCCAACCTTTGGTGGCTCCCCCTTTGCTTGTTGTTCACTTGGTACAAATTGAGGAAGCATTGGTCTATTCAGAGTAGGTGTACAATGGTGATTCTTCCTAGAGGAATGAAGGGAGCTCCTAATTGAAGAATGGGACTGATGGCTATGCTGACTAGACTAATGGCTATGATGACTACCTGCCACTAAAACTGATCTACTCCACCTACCTCTGCGTCTATCCACCTCTAAATGTTCTAAGGTATCCTGTAATCTATCTAAAGCCTGAGCAATCTTGGGCTGAGTAGTGATGAGATTCTTCACCATCTCTCTCTCTTCCTCATCATGATTTCTTCGAGCATTCCCCTATTCTTCTACCATAATAGGTTCCTATTCTATTCCAAACTCACGCTTGTACTGAGCTCTTCTACGTGTATAATACCTATGGGTTATATCAATTCTTCCCAGATGCATAGAAATAAAATATATTCACTGCTACAGGCTAGCAAGAAGCATGGCTCTAATACCACTGAAATATCCCTTTCTAGATGAGATGAGGTTTTTTGATTGAGTTTCAATTTGGTAGAAATTCAATTTTTTCAAATTGTATATATAACATTGCATGAACAATAAATAACTACTCAAATGGGAATTATGCATGAACAGACCACTATACTCAGAGGTTAACTTCACTTTATTTGGACTTAGATTTATACTAGTTTGTATTTCAGACTTAGCTATGTTGATATGAGCATAAATAAAACTGTTATTGGATAGATTTGAGCAAGAAACAAGTGTGACAGTGCCCAAAAATAGATCACAACTTATCAAAAAATTATATCAAATTAATACTTGTTAAGAAATAATTATCAGACTAGTTCTAAACTCAATATAACCTTCAATGGCAGACTAGAAGACCATAGAAATATAAACTAACTTCTATTTATAGACAAGATAGATTTTAGACTCAAAATAATTGTAATAGCATTTACATAGTAGAATCATTATTCTGATTTGCAACAGAAGCAACTAGAATTCATAATCAAATTCTCAAACTTGGAGATATGAATTGCTTTGAGTATAAGATGGCAACTGGACATTACTTGTCATTGAAGAAGAGTCTTGATGACTCCAAGGCACTCCAATGATCTCCTTAAGATGTAACTCCTCCTACAGAAACCCCATGTGAACATTTAGAGGCTACCTTGACAGTCTGTTGCCATGTCTATCAAACTTGGGTAGGTCACCTTTGATTTGAATGTAGCACTCAAATAATTAATTCCACGCTTTCGCTGACTCACAAAAATGCCTTGATAAGAATTTATCTAGCCTTAATGAAGTGTGTCCCTCTTAATAATATTAGCACCTTACAAGCAAGCCCTGACTTGGAGAATTTGTGGCAGATATTTCAGCTATTTCTTTGACTTGTCTCTCGATGGTTCTAAAACGGCTTCCCTTTTGATATTATATTCAACCTTTGTCTTTATCAACCAGCTGCCAATTTGGCTTTATCCAAAAGCCCAATACCTATATGAATTTGATCCCTCCTGAATGATAATATCTTTCCCACACTTTACATAAGTGCCTCGATTACAGAGGAAATCGGCAGAATATTGATATTTAAAGAATTTGAATCCAAACATTCAAATGCTCAGCTATTCTTATATTATTTAATTCCATAATAAAAACCCTAGTCTGAAAAATCCTTTGATTCTAAAAATTATCAAGAACCCTGAAATTAAAGATTATAATGACTGCCACTGAATGAAAATGGATATTCCCTGATATATCGAATTAATCCTAGAAATTTTGTATTTGAAGAAGACACAAAATTTCCCAAAAATAGCTCTCCTTAGCGAATGACCTTTGAAGCCCCAAATCTGAATTAATAAGCTCAATGTGAACTCCATTGTGAATCCACTCCCGAAAAGAGCTAGGTTTTCATCCAACCCTTTTCCAATCTGCTGAAGGTTTTCATCCTCAGAGATTTAGTTGAATCAGAGATTTAAGCTTTGCCATAATGCATCAAAAATATTACTCAACAACAATCTCCCCCAAATGCTTTGCCCTCAACTTATTTTAAAGGCTCCAAGGAATCTTCTAGAAGAAGCCAACTTGAAACTAACTCCAACTTCTAGAAGAAACTTATTTAATATTTTAATATTTCCATTTTAATTTAATTAAATAATTAATTAAAGTCATCTTTTTGAAATAATATTAATTTTGGGACAACTAAAATTGATTAAATTAATTAAATCACTTACCATAATTTTGGGGACATTACATTTATTTGAATCAAACTTATTTATTCATTAATAATCTATTAAGATCATGTTGATCTCACTAAGATATCCCTACACATTAGAGGCTCCTTAAACCTACAACTATTCATTGTGAAATGTCCCATCTCACTCAAGCTACCTCAAGGAAGACACTCTTCAAGATGAAGTTACATGAACCTTATGCTTGAAATAAATAGGTGTATTTTACCTAAAATATAAACTTAAAAACCTCTTAATATTAATGCGCTTATTTTATATATCAAACATGATTGAAAACTATTAACTTTAACAATCAAGATAGGCAGTCAGTTTCCTGTCAAAAGACTCTTTATAAATAAAAAGTATATGATTATTTCACCATGAAAAATATCCTATTTGACCCTGAAAACATCTCATTCTAATTATTTTTATTCATTAATTTTTGAAGTGAAGAACAAATAAAAACATGGACCCTGTCTAGATGACTAGGACATAATAACCCCCTTACACTCTTAGTAATTGTTCATAAAGATGGGAGAATGAATATGACAAAAAATACCAATAACTTTAATTTAATTAGGGTCATTATAATTTAGTGATATATTTGGACCTGAATCTCTCTTTTTCTTGATGTACTAATCAAAAATTGATAGCCTTCTTAGAGCTACCAAGGAGTCGATAGGAGAGATAAACCAATTTTTTGCATTTTGACACCTGAAAATCCTTTCAAACCATGGATTTGAATTTGAAATAAATAAATAAATAATGTCCTAATTATTCTTTAAGGTTAATTTTACCTTGAATAATTTTATGGACAACCTCAAAATATGCCTTTTTATCACTAAAACTACCATAATTAGATTGTCATTATCATCCAAAACCTACTCCAGAAGCCACAAAGTGATCCAAAATGCAATAAATTGGCTTATGAAGCTATCCACACATATCACCAACTATTTTTATCTATTTTAAAACATTACATGACCTTTACACAATATATGATGCCTATTAATATGTTATATATTTTTTTCATCACTTGAAACAACTTAAAACTGATCAAGAGGTAGCTAGACAAGCACATGGCTATGATGATCAAAACCTTAAACTCATAAAATTTACCTTAGAATTTTATAATCAAGGTTTTATATGGACATTTCAAATACTTTATAATAATAACATAGTAGCCAATATGGAAAACAACATGACAAGCAAATTTTTAAGTTATAGGGGTGATAATTTGACCTGTGAGGTCAAAATTGTGAACAATTCCCAAATTAAAAAAAAACAATGTGCACTATATAATTAAAGGTAAGAGTTAGATATAAAACAAAATAAATATAAAATGAGAATTTAAAGAAGAGGTACATGGTAAAATAATATGAATATCCATCAATGGGATATTGGGAAGGATAAAATGGAGATATAAGGAATAAATGGGCCACTAGGGTGAGTAAAAATCCATAATGGAAATGAAACACTCTAATCAAGTGGGAAAGGCTAAGATATTTCAATATCAAGGACCTAAATAAAACCTAAAAACCATAAGATTTGGGTTATAATTAAAATATAAATATCATCCCATGAAGGTTAAATACATTAAAAGTAAAATGGTCCTGCCTTCCCACATGTTCCCTGCTCTTCATGACCACGTACAGAGTCATCAATATATTTTTAAGATTAGGTACTTGTGTAATAAAGTTAGTGGTATGAGAATTTAATGTGTGTGTGTGTGTGTGTGTGTGTGTGTGTGTGTGTGTGTGTGTGTGTGTGTGTGTGTGTGTGTGTGTGTGTGTGTGTGTGTGTGTGTGTAATGAGACATCATACCCTATTCTATTATCCTACCACACCCCAATATACCTTTTCTCTATCATGAGGCATACTATGGAGTTTGAGTTTCAACAAGAATATGAGGTGTGCTAAGAAAATATCACACTTTTTGTTGTGATTTCAATTTTAAAATATAAAGTTGTATTTATATTAAGATATAATATTTTAATTATTTTAATTTTTGTATTTTCCTCCTCAATAAGCATTCATAAAACCAATAATGGGTGTTATATATGAATAACATAATAGATATTACACAGTCACTAAAGAGGAAAACCTAGAGACCAAGATGCCTAACTACTCATAGATTTGTACCATATAAAAGAGTGAAATATAGAAACTAACCCAATTTTGCCTCAAGTGAAAAGAGAGGGAAATATAGGGATCATTTAATATCCATCCATGTGAAAATTGGTGATATAATCAGGATGTGTTAGTTGTTGAATGCAGAAAGGGAGAGGTTTGCTTCAAAATTGACTAGGTAGATTGAGGGATCTAAAGTTACATGATAATGTAAGTCAAATTAAAAATATATAAACCCTAATAAGTTAAGTGCTCTCAAAAATGGCAATCATGTCATTAAATAATAAATACAAACCTACGTATTATCTAGCACAAGCACTGATATGATAAAAACCTAAAACGAGAGAGAGAAAATGATATCAAATAACCATAATGGAAGTAATGGAAAAAAATAAACATGTAATTAATTTAAAATTCTGAAAAAAAATGACCATATAATGGAAACCAAAGTCGAATCTAATACAAGGAAGTGGAGTACAAAAAAATTGAAGCTAATACCAAATATCTATAAGGCAAACTAGAGTCAATTAGAATATGCAATAAAGGTAAAGATAAAAAATAAAAAATCATAACATCCCAAAAATGAATGAATTGGAGTAATAAAGACCCAAAGATGATATGAAAGATCCACAAGAGAAATTAAGGCAAACTATAAAGTGTCATAAAACAATAATGTAAAGATCATGCTAAAAATAAAGTACAAAAAAGTAAAGATCATGGTACAAGAAAGATATACAAAATGAGCATCGATATGTGCAGATGTAATATTTAGAAGCAACAAGTTTAGGTGAAGAGAAAAATTAGTTATCTCAAGATAAAGTACATCAAGATACTATATAAGAGTTTGACAAATATTTGAATAATGCTTACTTGTCTCATGGAAACAACAAGAATGCCTAAGAATATATAAACATAGTGGTCAGCTATCCATGGTAGGAGCTTAGCCTTGCAGCCTCCGCTATATTACAAATCTATGGTAGGCTCTACATTCCTAAGTTAAATAGACTTTGTGAAACTCACAAAATGTATCCTCATTTAGGTTTGGTGGATATGGTGTTAGATATAACCTATGAAAAGGGACAATTATCTTCATAAAAACTTCCATATCATCTATACCAACAAAAAGATTAGGTGCATCTATATTGATAGAGATTGGTTCTATATCACATCTATAAATATAAATAAAATAAGTAACATTATCACAAGAAAATTAAGGATTAGAAATACTAGGTCAAACAATATTAACTAAGTTAATGTTAGATTAAAATGAGGATTGCTCCTAAGAGAACTAAAGGGAGGAATAATAATGTAAGATGTTTGCATCCTTGGTTTGGGCATAAATAAATAAGGGTCATCTAAGGTGTAATCATCATCATAATTAGGAGTGGTGAGATCCACATTGAGGAAATAAACCACTATTTTTCTAGAACATATATCATAATAGGGATTTGTAAGAATGACCAGAGAAGCATGACACTCTTCAGCTATCATTTTATTATAATGAGGTCACAAGTAAGGAGAAAATGAGTTATGATGCTAGGGGGAAGGTTTGATGTTTGTATTTTCAATTTAATCCCATTGGGCTCATCATCATTAGAATCAAGGAGGTTTGGTGGAATGTTTCCCACAAATTTAGAATGACCACAATAACCTCTATTTTAATTGACAAGATAATCAAAATGTTGGTATTCATGGAATAGGATACTAGGTACACGTTCAAGTGTAATTATTTTATAGACACTACGTGGAATTTCTCAAAATTCCAAGGGCTAGTATCACCTTATACCTTGTAGATAACACCCATGTAAGTAAACTTCATGTGTTGGCATTCAAAAGAGGCTACAACCCTTGTGTGATGAGTCTAAGGGAAGTCACACAAAATGTTAAAAGAAAGAGGAAATTATTGATCATAACCTTCACCATAATTATAATAGATGGTATTGTGATAGGAATCTAAACACATCTTGATTAGGAATTTTTCTTTGATTGTATTCTTGACATGTGTTATAAGTAAATTTAAGGTTACATTCATAATATCCTAAGTATTTTATGAACTCTAAATAGGTAACACAATTGTCAAAACCTTCATTGATCAAGGCTCACTTGACTTAGATGTCACCTACTTAGATGTTAATAAATAAAGGAGGGTAAACTACATGAAAGATATTTTTTTCAAGGATCATAGATGTTATAGTAAATTTGACATATTATTTAATTGACATAGATATACATCTCTTTGCATTATTGAATGATACTTTCCTCAAACCTAAGTAAGGTAGCTTCTTTCCCTATGGGTGGTAGTTGATGAATTATAATGTTAAATCAAAGTTGTATAATGTGATTTCTAATTTGTGGAGAAGTCCTCATAAGCTCAATAAAGGGGATTTCAGATAACAGTCTAGAAATCTCTTCTATGGGATCCAACTCATTAAGGCTAATATGAACTAGATAGAAATGTAAGAGAGGAATTGAGTTCTAAAATTGATCAAGTCTAAATGTAGATTAGACTTAAAATTATTTTTATTCATTTGAAGCAAAAATGTATGGTATCATTAATTCGATATAATAGAGGTAGGCTAAGATAACTATATTAGCCTAGATAATTTAATTACTGACACAAAAGCAACATAATTATACTATTTCAAATTAGCTAATATAGTATAATCAAAATTTGGAGTGAAAATAGATGGTATTGGGTTGTCTATTATAGTTTAAGAATAACTAGTCAAAGAAGCAAACTAGATCGATCTTTTCAATACATTTGGTTCAGAACTAGAAATAAAATATTATTTTGGGTTGGTTGATAAAATAAGATCACTTAGAAATTATATAGAGTTTTTTGATATGGTTAAAGACACAAGGAACTATGTCAGGTTGGTAGATATAGTTGGATTATCTGGAAGGATAGAATTAATAATTTTTATAATGCAATGGTTAAAAATTGTTCTCAAGGATAAGCCTGAACTATTTTGTGAGCTAGAAGGGGGATGTAATTCCTAATATTATGAGGATAAATAATTGAAACAACGCACTTCATGTTTTTCATGCTTACCAAGTTATCCTCATTATTAGAAGAGTGAGGATTATTTATGGTTTCAACAACCTTGGCATCTGGTTGGGAAGAGGTTGGAAGTTTAATGTTAGCTTGTTGATTTTGAGCATGATCAGTAAGAGGGTTGGTATAAATTTTAAGGTGGTCATTAGCTTGGTTGAGTGATTAATGTTTGAATTTATACCCATGATCCTCAACAACCTTATCATAGGCCCATTGGTGTTTTCTAATCATAAATGTATGATCAAATTTGTGACCAAGAAAAAACTCAAATTCTAGATGATCAGTAAGATTCACACATATAATAAACCAATCTATATATATATATATATATATATATATATATATATATATATATATATATAATATATATATATATATGTATGTATATATATATATATGTATGTATGTATATATATATATGTATGTATGTATATATATATATGTATATGTATATATATATATATATATATATATAAATTCTTAAGTTGCTTTCAAGTTTAATTATAATGATCCCAATTGTAATGAAACCAAAAAATGTTTTTATGGTCATCCTAATGGTTATTAGGACTAGAAACATCAACATCTTTAGGTGATGCTCTAATAAGGTGTCTCCTAAGCTCATCAAGGGGAATATGTTGATGTTAATTTATGATGGAAGCTAAAAGAGAACCATAACTCTGGGCTAGGAGAGAGTCCTGGATAGATATTCCTACCATTATGGCATGGATGGCTCTCTTAGTATCATAAGTATTAGTGACACCATCATCTATAGAATGCTTATTCTTAGGTTTGATAAGCATTTGAGTTCTTTGTTTAGTTTGAGAAGGCTTGAATTGTCTTGCGAAATAGTCCTATCATTTATCTTGGTCCAAGGCTTATTCCAAGTATTTTTTTGAGATGAACCTAATGATGTATTAAAATATAGTGTTAAATTCACTAGTAAATATGTGGAAGATGTTTTCTTTCATCATTTACTCTCAATTTTTTAGCTAACACTTTCCAATATTTAATGAAATATTAGGTAGTCCCATTTTCTACTTACTTACAATTGACATTATTGGATAAATTATTTTCAAGTAAGACATTAGATTAAAAGCCTTATACCAATTCATTAACTAAATATTCTAAGCTAGTAATATATATAAGCCTAAGTTGGTTGTGCCACTCTAAATCATCACCAATTAAGGTTTTGACATGTAGTTTAGTAGTAGCCAATGGTTTAAGTTTAATCCAATCCTTAAAAACATTACCAAAGGCCTTAATATTTAGAGTTTCATTGGTGGATCTAGTATAGGATATCATAGGAATAATTCCATAAATTCTAATAATAGCAATCTGAGGGACTAAGGGTTCATTTTGATGGTGTTTAATGACTTTGTTATGAAGTGGAGGTTGTGTAATGTCATTGATAAGATAATATTTAAGGGGGATAGGGTAATTTTGATTTAGCATTCCCCATTGAACCTATTGAAGTTTATATTGCATTTTTCTACTTTGATTTTGTAATTGAAACATTTGAGCATTATTGGAAGCTTGCATGGTATCCAATTAGTTCAATACTTATAAGAGGACTTGATTAGGATCAAGAGTGTTTTGGTTATAAGTAGAGGCTTGAGTGGCTTGTTGAGATTCTCTATATGTGTAATTAATGTTAACATTGATGTGATCACTTTAGGTAGGCCCATTAAATTAGAGGCGTGTTAAGTTAGTAACTATACTACGCATGGGGATGAAGAAGGAAAAAGGGAAGTCATAAATAGATTTTCCCAAGTCTTACTACAACTAGGGGAAGGATTTTATTCCACATGAGGTTATATTATTATTTGATACACAACCACATGGGAATTGACCTTATGCTTAGGATGCTCTTGGATAAATATTTTAATTTAGCTTTGTACTCTATGTCACATTACTTTTCACCATCAAATTTGTGGGATTCAATTAGGTGATCTCTCCTAGGTGTATTAAGTTTATCATATGGCTCGTAGTTTTTGTATATGATGGAATTCATGTTAAAATCATTAGTAGAGTGATCTTGAGAAATAAGAAAATTTTGAAGCATGG